>CAJHZI010000695.1:557500-789261 GCA_905160935.1 Enchytraeus crypticus | reverse complement strand
TAGTACAGTACTGCATAGTACAATAGAGTACTGTGCGGCATAGTATAGTAGTGCAGTACGGCATAATACAATAGTACTGTGTGGCAAAGTACAATAGTACAGTACTGCATAGTACAATAGTACAGTACTGCATAGTACAATAGAGTACTGTGCGGCATAGTATAGTAGTGCAGTACGGCATAATACAATAGTACTGTGTGGCAAAGTACAATAGTACAGTACTGCATAGTACAATAGTACAGTACTGCATAGTACAATAGAGTACTGTGCGGCATAGTATAGTAGTACAGTACTGCATAGTACAATATAGTACTGTGCGGCACAGTACAATAGTACAGTACTGCATAGTACAGTACTGCATAGTACAATACAATATAATGCTACATAGTACGATACAGTACAGTGCCATATTACAATACAGCACAAGGCTGCATAATGAAACAGTACAATGCAGCATAGTACAGCACAATGCAATGCAGCATAGTACAACGTAGAACAATGTTGCACAGTACAATGCCATATAGTAGTACAACGATATGCTGCAAGGTAAAATCCATACAGCGATACTCAACATATTTCAATAAAGCTCTGAACAATGACAAAAAAACTAGAAGAGTAACTATCTAGAAGATTATAAGCTACACAGAATACCGGTAACCACCACCACACTTCTCTCTAACAACAAACCACAGGTAACTGTAACCCAGTTGAGCTCTTCACTGTTATATGCCTATTTCCTATCTCTATCAGTTTGCTCACAAACTGATATGTACACAATTATTGCACATTTAGGCTGTGGATTTAAATAAATAAATCAATAAACGATAAAGCTGGTAAAGCTAATGTTAACGTCAGTTTATACGTACACAATTATTGCACATTTAGGCTGTGGATTTAAATAAATAAATAAATAAACGATAAAGCTGCTAAAGCTAATGTTAACATCAGTTTCCTCACTCAAAAGCGACGTCCATGACGGGCGAGCCCAGGATTTGAATCCCGCACATACTGATCCGCGGTAGAATATCTTACCGACATCGTCACTGGCTCCAGCAAGTGAAGATATATTAAAAATCTTAATGAAGATATATTGAAGATAGAATAGAATGCAGTGAGTAAGGTAACACGACTCTACCTGTTTTCTGTGAATATATCTAACAGCATTTCTGTCAGCCATATGTTCCATTTACTTAGATCTCCACCTAATAGAAATATGTCAATAATCAATCTAGTACAAATATTACAAAACAGGTACAATTAAAGTCCATCAATCATGAAAACAATAAATGAATTAATCAATTTGACACTGACAGAAATTAAGAACTAAATTAAATGAATTCGCTTACTAGTCTTTAATAGTTGTCTTTGCATTGAGATAATTAAAAGGAAGGCAACGGGAACTGAGGAAGGCAACGGGAAATCACCTCAGAAGCCATACTTTTACCAAGCTATAGGCTACATAAGGTATGGATAAGGCATAGACTTTGTGAAGGGATTAACTTGTTGATCTAAGAAGTTCTCTTATGGAGTGAGGAAACAGACTTTGAGTAAGAATATGTACCTTGAACCTGCCACTTGGCAGTGCACTGAAGAAGAAGAAGAAGAAGAAGAATTAAAAGAAATCATCTGAAAATATAATGCCCTTCCATAATTATTAGAAAAAAAATCAATAATATTGTTAATAGAAAGTAAAATCAGTCCATCGTTAATCCTTCACTTTGCACTATTTCAGAATGTCACACATCTTAGCTTTATATATATTAGCGACTGATTGAATGAAAGAAGAAAGTGGAAGCTAGAGGACACAGACCAGCTATTTGTCTGAGTAGAGAGTGGCAGATAGTGTCTGAGCCAGCGACTGCACTCTGCACCAGCTCCTTAGTGAACCACAGCAGCTGTGCAGCAAACACAGCAGTGCTTGTTAGAACATAGCACAGAACACAACACAGCAGCTGTGCAGTAAACATCAGCAGTGCTTGTTAGAACATAGCACAGAATATAACACAGCAGCTGTGCAGCAAACATAGTAGTGCTTGTTGGAACATAGCACAGAACATAACACAGCAGTCCTTGTCAGAACATAGCAGCATTTATTCTACGTCATTGAGTGAGAGAAAGAAATATAGAGGATATTGTCAGGGAATTATGCCCTGATATTTTGTATAGTAAGATTACTTATATTATTTATATATATGGAAAGTTATCTAATATTATTTTGATTGATTTTATTATTTTTATTATTAGGGAGTTCAGAAGTTAGTTAAGCTTATGACGTCACGAGAGTGGGCGGAGCTAGAGGGTTTTTTTGTTTGGTTTTAGAGGGGAGGAAGGTGAAGGTCATGAGAGGAGGTGGGAGATGAGATTCCACGTGTTGGTTTGGATAGAGGATTAGAAGGATCGAAAGAATTAGACTGTTATAGAACAGTATTGGATAATCCTTAGGTGATATCCAGGAGTTGATCAATAGTTGATCAAAGGAAAGAGTTCCCGAAATACGATTGAAGTAAACGCAGTTATTGAGGAATAATCAGTTAGCATTTCCATAGTGGAATTTATGTTTTGACGTGTTAATTAGATAGAGCTAGGTATGGTATTTTTGTTGATCTTATATCAAGTAAAGTTGTTTTAGTGTTTCGAGTTAAACGTGTATATGAATATTTCAGATTCATCATAAAGACTGGCAATTTAAACTTAGGCTTACTTGATTTTTTTTTGTTGATGTTATACATTTGGATATTTCTTTATTTTCTTGATCTGTATTAAATTCGCGTTTTAGTTTACATTAAAATAATTAAATATTAAATATGGTAGTCTGTCAGTTAATCTGTAGAAGGTCGGGGTCTTTAGATTAGTGTAGTTTAGTTACGAGGTCAGATGCAAAATCCATTTAAGTAGGACATTAAAGGATTTAGCGTCTGTTTCAGGTGAGGTTAGCCTTGTTGGGGTAGAACACCACCTGACATTTGGTGCCCAGACCAATAGACCATAGTTAGACCTTTAACGGATTCTTAGATTTATTTTAGTGCGATATTTAATATTTTAGGATTAGACAGTTTAGGAGTTGGGCGAGTTTCGGGCGTATTGAATTTGCTTTGAAAAGCACGTGTTTATATACTTTCGACATCTTGCGGATGTAAATTAATAAAAAGTAATTTTGAAAGGTAAACAAGTTCAAGTCAGGTGTAAATATTTTATTAAATAAGGTTCAGTCGACAGAGGGAGAGAGTTATTTAAATACTTAAATAATATATTTTATTTTGGATAACATTTTAAAGTGAAAATACGCTAGTGTAATAATTAAATTTGATCAGTTTATGATAGCGCGATACATTGCCGAAAAATCTAGTCGTACGAATTAGAAGTTTAAGGGAATTTAATGTAAATTTTATGATAAAATTGGATTTTAAGTAAACACTGGAACTTCGTGTGAGAAATTGTCGGATATATTACTCATGCTTTTCCAGTTATTAAAATAGCCTATATATTTATAATGTAAAGAAAGACATTTCTGTAGAACAGTTACAGTGTGATTATAATTGAATTATATTAAATCTTGCCGTTCTGTATGAGTATATAAAATACCATATAAATTACATTAAATATGCAATCTCATTTGCTGTAAATGTTGAATGATTTGTTCATATGGTAATTGGAAAAATTGCAAAGTTACTTATAAATATTCTTAATCATGATGAGCGAGAGAGCTATCAAGCTGTGAGAAAGTATATATATACTTAAAATATTATTAACTGCTATATTGCAAGAAAGTATTAAATAATTACGAACTGACGGATAAATCTATCTGAGGTTGGATACTTCTCGTGCTTATCGGAGAGATAATGGCAGAAAAATCTAAAACAAGTACAACAGAAGCGAATGTGATGAAAGTTGCAGCTACATCGGTGACTACAGCAGCGGTATGTGCTGCGGGTAGATCAAGTCATACAGCTAGTGCAATATCTCAGCTGGCTAATATGAATATTCAGACTCAATCAGTTTCACTTTCATCTTTAGGCACGGTTACAACTTCGGCAATAAAGTCGCAAGCAGATCCAGCAGTGGCAATATCTGGTCATCCCGCATCAAAAGGATTTAGCTACGTTGACATGGAAACAGAGCAACAGTTTCAACTATATAAGGTAGTCGTTAAATCAGGAACTGATCGTCTAATGAAAGAATTGATAGCGTATCAGATCAAGTTCACGGAGGAAGAAATCAAGAATATGACGAGAGCTGAAATAATTCACTACACAATGTGTCTAAGATCACAGGCAGGAGCTAACACACCTGTAAAAGGATTTCAAGATTTCCAGCCAGCGCCATATGATCATGCTACATTCGCACAAGTACAAGAAATGCACTTCACAAAGCGATCAAGAGATCCATCACCTAAAGAAGAGAGACGTCAATCCACACAACAAAATCCGATATTAGACGTTAATGCTTTGATCGCTCATCTAGTAGCATCTAGAGAGGAAGATAGGAGAGAGGCAGAGCGACTCAGAAACGAAGAAAGGAGAGAGGCAAGAATTAGGGAGGAAAACTTGGAAAAACGTAGAGAAGAAGAAAGAATACAATGGCAGAGTCATATTTCAAAGTTAGAAGAACGAAGACTAGCTGAATTGGAGAAAGAAAGAATATATAGGGATAAAGAGTACAAGGAGAAAAAAACCAAAGAAGAAGAAGAGAAAATTCTCAAAGAGGAACAGATGAACGAAAGAGGTTTCAGGCTAAGAAATGCTCTAGAAACAACGAAAGGATTAATAAGTCACATGCCCAATGACCCATTAGCAATACCGAATTATTTTATCCAGATGGAGAATTTATTTGAGACCTACAGCGTGGAAAAGGATTTAAGAGTAGCTATTCTGACTCCATATCTGAACAGAAAAGCAAAACATCATACGGTATCTCTACAATTGGAAGAAGCAAATGACTACGACAACTGGAAATCTATTATATTAAGGGAGTTCCAACTCACACCTACAGTTTATAGACAACATTTCTTAAGTACAACCAGACGAGAAGATGAGAGCTGTACACAATTTACAACTCGACTATCTACAGCGTGGAGATATTATCTTGAATCAAGAGGCATAAAGACCTTTGAAGAAATCAACGACTTAATCATTGGAGATAGATTGAGGGACAGTCTGCAGAGGCCAAGTAGAAACCACATCCACGATAAAGAGCAGGAGCAATACTTAAAGCCTGCAAGAATGGCTGAAATAGTCGATATATTCGAAACGTCGAGATATCAAAATAACTACTTCAATCAAACATATAGTTCAGGACGAGGTTATCATCAGAAAGGGGAAGAGCAAAGCAAACAACAAAGCTTTCAAAGTAATACCAGCGTCAAAAACCAAAACCAAAGTTGGAGAGAAAAAATTACATGCTTTATTTGTCACAATAGTGGACATCTAGCAAAGGAATGTACTAACAAGTTGAATACTTTTAACAGTAAAGTGCCAGAGCAGTCAAATGCCAGAAGCGATACATTGAAAACAAAGAAATGCTTCATATGTAAGACAACCGACGATCACAGTACTAAAGACTGTAAATACAGAAAGAATGGAAATAAGCCCGACGCTTGTTGGCTTTGTGGCAAGGAAAACCATAAAATGTTGGAGTGCAGACATCTAAATATGCCAGATACAAGACTGAAATTCGTAAAGAGAGTGATTACTAAGAGAGACCATCAGAATGGAATTTATAATGAAGTAACGAAACAGTACAAAACGGAAGAAATTTGTCTTGATCAACCCAAGGAAACTAAATTAGCCAGCTTCGGTGGCAATATCGTGGAGTTTATTAGAGATTCTGGTACACAGATATCAGTACTGCATACATCTATGATTCCTGAAGAATATTTAACTAAACAATCGAGTCAAGACAAATGGATCCTACAAGCAGCGTTCGGCGAAGCAGTGACAGCCAAAGAAATTGCTATACCTGTTAAATTATCATTTGAAGCCGATTCTAAGAGATCATCACAAATTCCGTGCATTATTTTGAAGTGTGCTGTAACAGATAAATTAGTGGAAAATGTCGCATTGCTTACAGAAAACGACGTGAATAAATTGATGACAGCAGCTAAACTAGCAAGCAGAAACAGTAAAGAATATCATAAAGATCAAGAACAAGATCAAGTTGATGAAGATCATAAAGATCAAGAACAAGATCAAGTTGATGAATATCATAAAGATCCTGAACAGGAACAAAATATTAAACATTGTGAAAACCTGGAACAAGAAGAAGTATATGAAAGTCAAGGGAAAATAGCCAGAGATGAGAAAATTAAAGAAGTAAATAGAATTAAAACATCGGCAGAAGGAGACAACACAGAAGGAAAATATGACCCACAAAAGATACAAATATTAGAAAACATGGATGAAGAAGACGCTATGAAATTTAAAATTTCCCAAAGACATGACAAGACATTAGCTGCATATTGGAAAAGAGCAAAAGAACCGAACAGTGGAAAGTTTTACGTTGACAGTACAAACCAACTTTTACACAGGAAAGCTGTAGTTAGAGGTCAGGAAGTAAAACAACTTGTAGTTCCAGCAGAACATAGGAAGAAAATTATATATACAGCACATGATTCTATATGGAGTGTACATGTAGGTCATAAGAAAACTAAGAAAAGGATAGAATGGCACTTCTTCTGGCCTGGAATGTCAAAACAGATTAAAGAATATGTGAAGTCATGCGAAGCTTGCCAAAGTGTAGCTAGAAAGACAGTGAGGGACAGAATTCCTATTAAGCCTGTAGAACGGGGGCTCAAAGCTTTTGATGTCATCAATATCGATTTAATTGGACCTTTTCCTAATAAATCATCTAGAGGTCATCAATACATTTTGACAGCAATTTGTAGTTTAACAAGGTATCCAATAGCAGTACCGCTAAAGACATCATCAGCAAAGGAACTGTGCGATGCGCTATTAAGCATATTCCCGACGTACGGCGTACCTAGAGTAATTATATCTGATAACGGTACGAATATGACATCTTCACTGACAAAGCAGTTCTTCGAGAAATTTGGAATTGAACACAGAACTTCAACACCGTTCCACCCAGAAGGAAACGCTATCATTGAAAGATATAATCAAGAGCTTAAGAAAGGACTGCACCATATTGTAAGTGAAGAGAAACAACTGAAGAATTGGGACCGTTCCATACCGTTTTTACTATGGTCGTACAGAGAATTGCCCAATTCGACTAATGGCATTTCACCTCATCAACTGGTCTTTGGACATCCTATAAATGGACCACTATCAGTACTGAAAAATCTTTGGACGAATGATCAAACACCAGAAGTACCAGTAAGAAGGAGAGATGATAAATACCTAGAGAGTATTCAAGAAGAATTAGGACAAGCTCAAAAACTAGCAACACAGAACGCAGAAAAAGAAGAAGAAAATTACAGGAAGCAGTATAACTTAAGAGCGTACGTCAAACAGTTTGAAGAAGGCGAACAAGTTTTGATACTGAAGCCGAGCAGCTCTCACAAGCTTCTATCAAAATGGATAGGACCAGCTATAATCCATAAAGTACTAGATAAAAATTCTTACTTAGTAAAATTACAATCAGGCGGAATTAGAAAACTACATGCTAATGATCTGAGAAAGTTTATTCAGCGTGTAAGCACTCTTGGAATTATTTATGAAAAAGATGAAGAGTTCGGAAACATTGAAATGTATCCCGAGATCAAAGAGGAAGACAAAGACAGGGAGGAATTTACTAATCAGTTAAATGGCCTAAAATTAGATCATCTATCAGAAACTCAGGAGGGGCAGATAAAAGAAATATTGAATAATCATCAGGAGATATTCCGGTCTAAACCAGGTCATTGCAACGTGATTCAGCATGAAATCAACTTAATACCAGAGTTTAAACCTACTAAACAGAGGCAATACAGAATCCCTGAGAAATTACAATCTGAAATAGAGAGACAAATTGACGATTTGCTACAAGAAGGGAAAATCAGACACTCCCAGAGCAGTGAATATAATCATCCAATAGTAGCTGTTAAGAAATCGGATGGAAATCTGCGACTGTGCACGGATATGCGCATGCTAAATAAAGGTACAGCAAGTAATAGATATCCAACAGTCATCTCTGAAGAAATATTGAATAAAGTTAGCAGAGCAAAGTATATTACAACACTTGATTGCACGAGCGGTTATTGGCAGATACCAATCAAAGAAACAGACATTCATAAAACAGCGTTTCAGACGTCTAGAGGTTTAATGGAGTGGATCTATATGCCTTTTGGTCTGAAGACTGCCAGCGCTACATTCCAAAAAGCAATGGATATAATATTAAGGCCATACTCTCAGTTCGCGAGGTCATACATAGACGACATAGTTGTACATTCAGACGACTGGAATGATCATTTGCAACATTTAGATACGGTACTTAATGCCATCGGTCAAGCTGGTATGACATTGAAATTTCTAAAGTGCAATTTTGCGAAGTCTAAAGTTAAATTTCTAGGACATATGAGAGGTTCCGGAGAGAAATCAATGCTGGAAGAGAAAATAAATATAATATGTGACTTACTAGAACCAACAAACGTCAAGGCAGTTAGATCATATTTAGGCATGTGTTCGTTTTATCGATCGTTCATCCCAAAGTTTGCTGAAATAGCATATCCACTGACAGAATTAACCAAGAAAAGTCGAATAAGAAATGTCACGTTAAACGATGAACAGAAGAAATCTTTCACCGACTTGAAAGAAGCTTTAATTAAAGCAACAAAATTAAAGTCTCCCAATCCTTTCAAGGAATATATTATACATGCAGATGCGTCACTAATTTCTGTTGGATCAGTATTAAGTCAGAAGGATGATGATGGAAACGAACGTCCAATTTCGTTTATATCAAAGAAGTTGTCGAAAACTCAACAGAACTGGTCTACAATTGAGCGCGAAGCTTTTGCGATTATTCACGCGCTAGAAAAATTCGACTATCTGATATACGGCTGCAGTATTGTGATATACACAGACCACGATCCATTGAAATATTTGCAAGACACTATACCTAAGAGCGCTAGACTAACAAGATGGAGTTTAAGTTTAAGTCGTTATGATGCTAATATAAAGCATATTGTAGGGGCGAATAATAACACGGCGGATTATCTAAGCAGATATATATAGATATCGTTACATAATATACATGTATACTGTATATCTATAAGCAGTAATTAGTCATTTAATATGTTTAGATAACGTTGTACAAAATAAACCTTTGATTGATTAATACAGGTTTAGGTACAATAGACATTGATATTTATTGTTGTGAAATTATAAATGTTGGACAGTTTTCGTTGACATTTCCTCAAAATTATCAGTGCATACCCCTCGATTCTTTTCTTGGTTTATCGATTTTAATGGTTTGTGAACACGTAACTGAATTACAGGTTTTGAACATGTAAAATCTGCTGTGGAGGTGTCAGGGAATTATGCCCTGATATTTTGTATAGTAAGATTACTTATATTATTTATATATATGGAAAGTTATCTAATATTATTTTGATTGATTTTATTATTTTTATTATTAGGGAGTTCAGAAGTTAGTTAAGCTTATGACGTCACGAGAGTGGGCGGAGCTAGAGGGTTTTTTGTTTTGGTTTGAGAGGGGAGGAAGGTGAAGGTCATGAGAGGAGGTGGGAGATGAGATTCCACGTGTTGGTTTGGATAGAGGATTAGAAGGATCGAAAGAATTAGACTGTTATAGAACAGTATTGGATAATCCTTAGGTGATATCCAGGAGTTGATCAATAGTTGATCAAAGGAAAGAGTTCCCGAAATACGATTGAAGTAAACGCAGTTATTGAGGAATAATCAGTTAGCATTTCCATAGTGGAATTTATGTTTTGACGTGTTAATTAGATAGAGCTAGGTATGGTATTTTTGTTGATCTTATATCAAGTAAAGTTGTTTTAGTGTTTCGAGTTAAACGTGTATATGAATATTTCAGATTCATCATAAGGACTGGCAATTTAAACTTAGGCTTACTTGATTTTTTTTTGTTGATGTTATACATTTGGATATTTCTTTATTTTCTTGATCTGTATTGAATTCGCGTTTTAGTTTACATTAAAATAATTAAATATTAAATATGGTAGTCTGTCAGTTAATCTGTAGAAGGTCGGGGTCTTTAGATTAGTGTAGTTTAGTTACGAGGTCAGATGCAAAATCCATTTAAGTAGGACATTAAAGGATTTAGCGTCTGTTTCAGGTGAGGTTAGCCTTGTTGGGGTAGAACACCACCTGACATATATATATATATATATATATATATATATATATATATATATATATATATATATATAGCGAGAGAGAGAGAGAGAGTGAGAGAGAGAGAAACTAAATCAAGTGATACTAATACCCATTAACCAATAGAAAGTAGATAAAGGAGAGAGAAGTGGCATAGTTTAGCTAATTTATAGATGGATGTACTAGACATTTAAATTGTAGAAAAATTTACTTCTGCTGATATCTGTTAAGAGAGCAAGTATTCATCAATTGCTCAAAACAGTCCATGGATTGATAGAATGCTAGAATGACTGACGTAGTGGTTGATTGATTGATTGATTGACTGACTGATTGGTTGATTGATTGATTGATCAGTTTAACCTGTGTTCTACAGGTGTCAGTTAGTCTAATCCACTTCTCATAGATCAGCTGATCGATTGATTGATAGATTGATTGATTGATTGATTGATCGTGTTACCTGTGTTCTACAGGTGTCAGTCTAATCCACTTTTCATAGATCAGCTGATTGATTGATTGATAGATTGATTGATTGATTGATCGTGTTACCTGTGTCCTACATGTATCAGTCAGTCTAATCCACTTCTCATAGATCAGCTGATTTGTTATGGTAATTACTTTAGTCATTCCGTCCTGATTGACCAGCATCATCTCTCTGTAGTACTACAACAACCATGACAACATTCAGCACTGTTAACCAGCATCATCTCTCTGTAGTACTACAACAACCATGACAACATTCAGCACTGTTAACCAGCATCATCTCTCTGTAGTACTACAACAACCATGACAACATTCAGCACTGTTAACCAGCATCATCTCTCTGTAGTACTACAACAACCATGACAACATTCAGCACTGTTAACCAGCATCATCTCTCTGTAGTACTACAACAACCATGACAACATTCAGCACTGTTAACCAGCATCATCTCTCTGTAGTACAACAACATCCATGATAACATTCAGTACTGTTAGCCAGCATCATCTCTCTGTAATAACATACATACACAACAACATTCATGACAACAACACACAGATATGTAAATTACAGAACAAGAACATCCAAAACAGCATCCAGCACTCCTGAATCATAATCGTGTATAGGGGCATATCACGGCAAATTGTTAGCTAAGTGATATTCTATGAAGTCAGTATTTGACAAAATTCTCAAAGCAGTTGCATGCAGCGCAACAACACATAACACTGTACATAGGCTGGAGCCAGTGGCGAAGTCGGTAAGATACTCGACCGCAGATCAGTATGTGCGGGGTTCAAATACAGGGCTTGCCCGTCACTGTACATTAACCTTATCCACCATCTTTAGCTTTACCAGGAAACACTAGCAGTGAAATGAGAACAGCAGTCCTCTACAACTTAGTGGTATTTACCTTAGGAGCCATCTTTGGTTCAGCAAGGATGCCATAGAAGAATCCAAACTGTATGTCATCATGCTGCGCATTTCCACGCGACACCTAAATCAATCAATCAATCAAATGATTAATCAATTATCAATCAAATGATCAATCAATCAATCATCTACTTCAGACTAACCTCACTCTATATAATTAATCAATTGTCAACTTGCAAGTAACATCACCCTCTATACGATTAATCAATCTCTGATTAAATCAATCAATATGTCAGTTTTACATTACCTCGCTATTAAAACAAGAAACAGATTAGCTTGAAGGCAAATGCTATACTTAAGTAATAAATGGTAAAGAAAGGAACAGTGAAATGAATAAGCCGCAAACAGAAATAACAATAAAAAGATACTGAACCACTAAGTAAAGAACTGAATTGATTAATGACTTGGTGAATGGCAAAAAATGGCTAAATTGTAATTCTCTTCAGCTAAGAGGCTTACATAAACCTGAAGGCTATCATTAGCCTCTCTGTCAGTGAATACTTACATAAGCCTGAAGGCTGTCATTAGCCTCTCTGTCAGTGAATAACCTGAAGGCTGTCATTAGCCTCTATCAATGAATACTTATATAAGCCTGAAGGTTATCATTAGCCTCTCTGTCAGTGAATAACCTGAAGGCTGTCATTAGCCTCTATCAATGAATACTTATATAAGCCAGAAGGTTATAATTAGCCTCTCTGTCAGTGAATACTTACATAAGCCTGAAGGCTATCATTAGCCTCTCTATCAGATTGGTCCTTAGTTATCTTCTGCAGTGTAGAGTAACTCTTCTCCAATTTCTACAACAAAAAATTTAATTTACATTCATTAACAAATGGAAATAACATTCTAAAAGTCTATACATCAAAGCTAGTAACAGTATATAGTGTGTATATGTAGCCAAACGGTATATAGTGTGTAGGGATAAATTCTCTGCAATATTCTTTAAAAAATCATCTTTAAAAACTAATCCATTACAGCTAAAAATTTTAACCAAAGAAGTTTTCACAAAATTCAAACGTCCCGTCCCTATCAAATGAATACCATAACATCACTTGGCTTATTTGCAAGTAAATGTACATCTGCTTTACATGTAGTTTCTTACCATCTAAGCTAAAATTGGGCAAAAATAGAGAGGAGAAACATTTATATTTTGATCAGAATAAGATAGTAAAACTTCATTTAAAAGTTTTTTAGGTATATCAACTTAACAAGAATATCTTAGGTTTCTCATTCAAGAATAAATTTCATGAACTTTAAAGATACGTTTGAGCCATAAATTGTCAATTTGAAATTCCATTCTTTTAAGTTTACATAATCGTAAATGTTGAATTTAAGATTAAAAATTTAGCATCGATTGTTTTATATAATAGTGATATAATGTTCATCTTGTCTTCTTGACTCTACTCGTATCCACTACTCAGAGTTGTCACATTACATAACTTTCACAGCAGAGAGCATAAAATATCTCTGTTTTGCAAATTACGAAAAATTCGGCTACCAGCTTGATTATATAAATAAATATTCTACCTCATCAAGTTCATCTCTGCCTTCAATTGTATTGAGTTGAATGATTTTTGACTGCGGAGGAGCTTTAATATCCGTCATAGTTGATTATGAAGCACATGGATGGGCGTCGATACGAAGAATTACGCTTAAATCGTTGGAAAACAGCAGAAAAACGTCAAATTCAGTTCTCTGTCTATGTAAGCGGCCATTTTTAGGAGATAGTAATCTACTTCCGTTGTCATATTGGCGACTCGGCTTAAAAGTAATGAGCGGCCGCCATTTTCTTCGCATGCATAGAGACATCAAGAAACAAAGGAAGAAAGCGAATGATGCAATAAAATTAGAAGTAGGCCAAAAATGTATATCAATGTATATGATATTATTTTTGTAGATTCGGTTTCAAACAAAAGTGCCTCCAATTAGAGTTTCTATAAATAGAAAAGCTAGATTTAAAAAATGGCAAGATAACCCGTCTCTTCAGTTGTGCTTTTTTCGGTATTTCCTCGATCCATTCCTCCATAGAATAAAGAAAAACCTATTTTAAAGATCTTTGCATTCCTCACCTTAGTTATTAGTAATTAATCGATAGTTGCCATATGATGGTGCTCCAATAGCAGCCGGTGCGGATTTAAGAATAACCTCCTACACCCTGTGATTATTTTCATTCATAGCTGTAGACACTCGGTTTTTCAAAGTGGTCGCCCACAATTAATTTACTAACCGCGTACAACGTACGTGGCTTTACTTCTTTCAGTTGACACGCAGCTGAATTGCTGTGCGCTAAATCTCCTCCCAAATTATTGTCATCATTTTCCCAAATAATAACGACAGTAATAACACACATTATAGTTTAATGATCAACTACGTCGATATATCTATCACTTTTAATATCACATGTTAAATTCTCTAAGGCAATTTTGTCCAATTTGCGTGTAGCCAGTGCAGTGAATGTCCGAGATTTTACTCTCAGATCAGCGGACCGGGAATCGAACCACCGAGAGATAAATTCACCTCAGGGTCTGTAATTGAAAACTTCGTGACGTTATCTACACCTCTAACCATTGCGCAATGATGACAGGGAGTAGGAACAAGGCAGAGAATTACAGACCAATTAGTTTAACCAGTATTATAGGAAAAATTTTTGAAAGTATAAAGATAAAATTATTTCTTTTTTAGACAAACAAAACCTAATGTACGATAGTCAGCATGGTTTTATTAGTGGACGTTCCTGTTTAACAAATTTAATTGACTTTATAGAAAACATTACAAGTGAATTAGATAAAGGTAATTGTATAGATGTGTTATATTTAGATTTTGCAAAAGCATTTGATAAAGTACCCCATATTAGATTATTGAGAAAGTTAGAAGCACACGGTATACAGGGTAATATTTTTAGATAGATAGGTAATTGGTTAAGGGATAGACGGCAAAGAGTATGTGTTGATGGCGAATTTTCTAGTTGGACAACGGTGAAAAGTGGTGTTCCACAAGGATCTGTCTTAGGTCCTCTGCTGTTTCTGATATATATTAACGACATAGTATCAAAAGTTAGTAAATTCGCAGATGATTCGAAAATAGCAAAAATTGTAAATAATAAAGCAGATGCAGAGGTTCTAAGAGAAGACATACTATGATTACAAAATTGGTCCAAAAAATGGCAGATGAAATTTAATAGCGATAAGTGTAATATAATGCATATAGGTAAAAAGAGTTTAAATACAGAATATATTTTAAATAATAAAATACTGAAAAATACTACTTCTGAAAGAGACTTAGGTGTAATAGTGGATAATTCATTAAAATTTAGTGAGCAATGTAATAAAGCTGCCAATAGTGCAAATGCCGTTATAGGTATAATAAAAAGAACAATGACAAGTAGAAGAAAAGACATTATATTAAAGTTATATAAGGCATTGGTTAGACCCAAACTTGAATATTGTGTTCAGGCTTGGTGACCCTATCTTAAGAAAAATATAGAGAAATTAGAGGAAGTCCAAGCTAGAGCCACAAGATTAATTAAGAAATGTAGTAATGTCAATTATGAAAATCGCTTAAAATGTACTGGAGTGTTTTCTTTAGAAGAGAGAAGGGTTAGAGGCGATTTAATAGAAGTTTATAAGATGCTTAATGGTTTCAGTAAAGTAAATTATAGCAATTTGTTTCAATTAGCAATAATAACAGAACTAGAGGACACAAATACAAGTTAATTAAATTTAGAAGTAGGCTTGAGATACGCAAAAAAATTTCAGTTAGAGAGTTGTTGGTGTTTGGAACGGACTGCCAGAGGAGGTCGTTGAGGCCGAATCTGTCAATCAATTTAAGAATAGATATGATAAGTATATAAAGTGTTGTAGGGAAAGGTGTGAAGTATTAATAGAAAAGTAATAGGTTGAGTTGTGGGGTTGCCCAGTCCTTTTAAAGTGTATAAGTTTTGATAGTTAAGCAGAGTTTATATAGTTTATTTAGCTTTTTTGTATAAAATGGCTATTGTCTCTTGCTGTAATGTTTGGTATGTGTGGTTTTGAGGATGTGTAGGCCTAGGTATATTGTAATTTGACAAGTATTAGCATATTGAGTAGTATTTGTAGGCCTACCTGTTAGTGTACAGGTTAATAGTACAGGTGTGCTGGTTTCCTGTATTAGTACTGGTTATTAAGTAAAATGTGTTTAATATGTTATGCTATGCAAGATGTGTAGGTAAGTTTTTATTTTATTTTGTATGTGTGGGTCTCAAACAAGCAGTTGTGCTTTCTGACCTAGTGTCGTTATGTTATGTTATGTTATGGCAAATAATTGTCCTCAAATAATTGGCATCGTTATTAATTGTTATCATTAAAATTAATTTAAGTTAATTAACAAATAACCTTCCGTGCGCAACCTCACAAGCATATTTTCAACATTTTCGAACATTATCATTTTCAACATTTTGCAAGAAAGTACGATCTGAATAGGTGTTGATTTCAAATCTCGCCAGTATAATCAGGTAGTTATATTTAGATACCAGGAATTCCCCAATTTCAATAACATGAGCAGTTGCTCAAGACAGGTACGGTGATTAACATTTTATCTATTTTAGTCTTTTTACTTAACTTAAATATTAAAATTTAATGTAGTTAGTGAAAATAATATACGTAAAACTAAAAAAATTCATTTTGTCTACTCTTTGAAAGTCATCGTTTGAATTACATTTGCCTTTGCTTTCCTATGAGCCGTTCCAAATAGGTAAACAGTAAGTCTTCTTCTTATCGTGTCCCTTACACAGCTTTAAGGCATTTTTTAACGCATTCTTTCGCCGGGTTATTAAATACCATTAAATCTAGTCTCGTAATTGTTCCACCAATTAAGCTGCACTGCATCATATGCACAATGTCCTCCTCGTCGATACCACATTCGCACAGTGTTGATCCGGTATAAAAACCCCAGCGGCTCAGTGAGACCTTCGTTCTACCAACACCTGTGCGAAACCTGTTTAGACACACCCATGTACGTCGATTCTCATCAGATCCACATGGGAGATTTTCCGATATTTCAACGCATTTACGTTCTTCTGGAATATTTTCAAGATATTCTTTCCAGAGTTGGAGACGGGTGTATTCAACTGATTGAGTTAGTGGTGACACTG
Organism: Enchytraeus crypticus; assembly: GCA_905160935.1. Classification (NCBI taxonomy): domain Eukaryota; kingdom Metazoa; phylum Annelida; class Clitellata; order Enchytraeida; family Enchytraeidae; genus Enchytraeus; species Enchytraeus crypticus. Next base: position 772,440 of record CAJHZI010000695.1, on the reverse strand, counting down.
AGTTGAGGAAAGAGCAACTGGATTTTAGTCGTGGTCTCTGAGGTCTTTGCCCGTGTAGTGGATGTCGCTGGTCATATTCTTGTCTACTGCGTTCTGCTTGACTGGCCACTTGACGTCTGATGGTTGGTGGTGCATGCCAGATAGTAGATATAGACTGTCCCTGTTTGTTGGTTTCAAGCATCCCGTGATTTGACAGCAAGCATTGTTAGGAGCACTGTCAACTTTATGTGCAAGAGGAGATTGACCCCAAACAGTACAGGCATATTCAGCACTAGAGTAGCATAGAGCCAGTGCTGTGAAGTGTAAAGTGGATGCTGTGGCTCCCCAACGAGTGTTTACCAATTTTCGAAGTATTGAGTTCCTGGTGTTGATTTTCGCTTTTGTTTTCTCAATATGTTGTTTGAAGCTCAGTGTCCTGTCTAGTGTTACACCAAGGTATATGGGGGTTCTGCAGTATTCAATTGCGATACCTTCCCAAGTAATCTTCAATTCTCTATTGGCGTCCTTATTTCGTAAATGGAATGTAGACAATTGAGTTTTGGCAGGGTTTGGCTTTAGGTGATTCTTCCTATAGTACACTGACAGTTTTCCCAGGACTTCACTTAGTTTCTTTTCTATATCAGTGACACTCTTAGATTGATAGGCACAGCAGTTGTCATCAGCATAAATGAAACTTCTGACATTTGGGATGATTGGTTGATCATTCGTGTATATATTGAACAGAATAGGCGCTAGGACACTCCCTTGAGGAAGACCATTTCTCTGATTTCTCCATCGACTCTTAAGATGTCCTACTAGTTCTACATAAAATCTTCTATTGGCCAGGAGCTCTTTGATGAATGTAGTCAGTTTATAGTCTCTTGTCATGCTGTACAGTTTTGTGAGAAGTCTTCTGTGACATACTGTATCATATGCTGCTGATAGATCTACAAACACAGCTCCAGTTATGAGTCCCTCTTCAAAACCATCTTCAATGTACTGAGTTAAATTAGTAATCTGACTTGTACATGATCTTCCTGGGCGGAAACCACACTGCTCTTTTATTAACAAATCATCGACCATTGGCGACAAGCGATTGAGGATCATGCTTTCCAATAATTTGTATGTATGAGATAACAAAGAAATGGGCCTGTAACTTTTGGCATCATTGGGGTCTTTACCAGGTTTCAATAGAGCAATGACCTTAGCTTGTCGCCATAAGCTCGGTATTTTGCAGCTTGATATGCATTCATTATAGAACTTTAACAGCCACGCTTTTGCCTTAGTTACAAAGTGCTGTATCAGTTCACATCCTGTGTCATCTATTCCGCATGCTTTACCAGTTTTTAATTGGTCGATTGCAGTCTGTAGGTCTTCTGATGTGAATGGTTGTAGCAGGCTGTCTTGATCATGATGATCAGGAAAGATTTTAGCTTTGGGCTCTCGGAATGATCCTGAAGGGCTTTTACCATTGAGTATCAACTGATGTGCAACCTGATTCGCCGTCACATTGCTGCAGGCTTTAGGTTTTGTATAGTCGTTTGTTAGCAATCTAATGGTCGACCATGCCTTCTTGCCTTCATGCCTTCATGTCTTCTTCTTGTGAGTCATGTCAGTGGACTCAATCAGATTCTGCCATCTCTGTCTTCTCTCCTCAGCAAGTTTGTTTAATAGCCTATCACCCAATTCTAGTGTCTCCTCATCAAATGGATCATTTTCGTAAGCTTCTCTATAAGTCTCGTAGATTTCTTTATTCTCTAGAGTTACTCCAGGGATATATTGAGTTCTGCAGCCTCGAGGGATGTGTTTCCTTGCTGCTTGCATAATCACATTAACGAAAATTGTATAGTCTGTACTGCACTGTGTGATCTTATCGATACAGTTTTCAACCTCTGCAGTGTAACCAGCCCAATCCGCCTTCTTGTAGTTAAAACGGCGTCGGAAAGGTACTTTACTGGAGGATACCAATGTTCTGATCTCCACAGCTATTGGTCTGTGCTGTGTATGGGGAATGGGAGACAGAACCCTTTTATGGCACATCTCTGATATTCTCTGACTGGCAAATATAAGATTAGGGTTATATCCCCGCCCCCATTGACCACTGTTGAATGAGTGTGGCTGTTTAGGGTCGTGAATTAGCGTAAGCTGATTCATTTCTGCCCAATTTTCCACTCTTCGACCATCATCATTTGTTTTCTTGTACCCCCAGCGAGTGCTATGACTATTGAAATCTCCCACGACAGTCTCTGGCACTTCTAATCGAGGAGCTGAGGATCCGACTAGGTTAAATTCCACATTTGGCGGTTTATATATTGATGAAACTACAATACCACCAATTTCTGTCGTCAGCTTTTCTATATCGTTGTTATTTGACATTGAGACAGAATTTGGCTTTATATCATCCTTAACAAATACAGCGCTTCCGTACTTAGCATGTGGTGTTTCACCTATGAGAGACATTCCTCTGATTCTCGGTCTTACGTGAGTTATATCCCTATGTATTTCTTGTAAGCAGAGTATGTGACAATCAGTTTCTTGGCATAGATTGGAAAGTATATCCTGCTTTGAGGCAGATAATCCCTCAATATTACACGAAATTATAATCAGTTGTCTCATTTTACTGTCTGCTGCTATCACGTAGCGAGTGTTGCGATAATTACTGTTAGGCATATTTTGTGTGTGTGATGAGGTTAGTAGTATTTACGAAATCTATGTTGAGTTCATTTGGGGTCGCGATTTGTCGCTACTACTGTGACCCTGGATGAGTTCAGCTAAGTTGACATTTTAATATTCCGTTTCTCATACGATATAAATGCTAATAATGTATTATTATTATTTTTGTTATTATTTTAACGGAAAAATAAACATGACGCCATCTTAGCCGAGTTACCATATTTTTTTTATTTATTAAAAAAGTAAGTAAACACACATTATAGTGAAATGATCAACCACGTTGATATCTATCACTTTTTAATACCACATGTTTAAACCGTTAGGCAATTTAGACCATTTTCCGTGTAACCAGTCCAGTAAATGTCCAAGATTTTACTCTCAGAACAGCGCGGCTGGGATTCGAACCCACGAGGGTTCAATTCACCTCAGGATCTGTCATTTAAAACTTCATGACGTTACCTCTACGCTATTAAGACATTCATATAGGCAATTGAAGTCCCACCTTTTCCATCTCTCTTTTCCATCTAGTGACCATGAGTTGCGAGCAGCACGAAAAAAGCCATGCAAACCTCCTTTTCTTTAATTTCCTTTATGCTCGTAGTGAATTTTGGGATGCTGGAATTTGTACCGATTTGGAACTTCTTTATTATTTTATTTCTTTATTATTTATTTGTGTATTGAACCATCAATTTGCAGCAATTAAATCACAACATACAGCAGAAACATGGATGCGGAGCTTGTAGCAAGGTTTGAGGCGGTGGTTGCCAGGTTGGAATCAGTTGCAGACGTACTCTCTAGCGCTTCATCGCACAGTGATATGCCTGACGTTGTGTCTGCAGCAGCCGTTGCTTTGTCATCAACACTGACTTCACATTCCCAGCAAAACAATGCTGCAACACGTCCGGTTTCGTCTAAATACATTGACACGTCGTTTGGAGCAGAAAACTCATCGGTTAAATCTTTTGATGAACTGCTGCGACTGGAACTGGCTGAGTTTTTTCAGTGCTGCAACGGGATTGGTGGCAGCTTACTAGAAGTATTGCCAATGGTTCAAAAAGCTTTTTCTGAGCAACGAGAATTTCTGGCTCGAGTCTCTACATGTAAAGAACCTCCTGTTAATGTGATTAGGGACTTATTTAACAGTATTGAAAGTCCAGTTGAAGAAATTCAGGCTTTTCGTGAACAGCACCGCACGAGTGATCAGTTTAATCACCTGTCGATGCTATCAGAGTCCATTCCAGCTCTAGGATGGGTCAGTCTCGCCATAGCACCTGTTCCGTATGTGCAGGAAATGTATTACTCCGGAACATTCTACGCAAATAGAATTCTGAAAGATCACAAGGGTAAAGATGAGAGGCATTGTGAGGTCGTTAGAACTTGGCTCGCTGTTTTGAAGAGACTGGAAAGCTATGTAGCAGAGTATCACTCGACTGGAGTGCAGTGGAAGAAATCTGGAAGAGACGTGATGCTTCCACCATGTGGACTACCTCCACCAGTTGCTCCACGTGGTGCTGGTGCTCCTCCAGTGCCACCAAACAGTCATCAGGAACCACCTGGAGTAGTTCCACCTGTCAATACTGTACCTGCTCCAGTAGAAATGGGAATTAATCAGAATCCTAGTGAATCCCGGCACGAGCCCGTCAGTTCTAAGGATTCTTTTATTAAAGTCGTTGCTCCTCGTGGTTTCTCCAAACCAGCGCCAAAACCAAAACCGTCATCCATGACAGGAGGTCCCATATCCAGTGTCTCACCCGTTGCCAGTCCCGTTCCTACTGTTAGGTCGGATAAATTCCAGTCGGTCCAAGTGATGAAGACAAATCCACCGAGACTGGATCTGGAAGGAAAGAAATGGATAGTTGAGAATTTTGTGGGTGATCACTCGTTGGTGATACGAGGTGCGGACATGAAGCACACGGTGTACGTGTATAAGTGCACTGATTGCGTGATAACTGTCCACGGCAAGGTGAATATGATCACTCTGGATGGATGCAAGAAAACGGGAGTTGTGTTTGATGAAGTCATATCATCGGTTGATCTCATCAACTGCTCCAGTGTGCAGGTTCAGGTGCTCAACAAGGTATGGACTGAGAGTTTTAAAGTAAAAATTATGAATTTATACAATAGACACGGCGGGATTAGAGCACTTGGTTTTAGTTGCGCGTCAATTGTCGAAGTTAAGCTACATCGACCTCGGTTAGTACTTTGTGGGTGACCACCTTGGAAGACCGAGTGTTGGTAAAAGCTTAGTAAGGAAAAAATCCCAAGGTAATGGAAGGTTATTCTTAAATCCGCGCTGGCTGCAATTGATGCGCCATCAAAAGGCAACGATTACTAATAAGCCTGGAGAGTAAGGACAAAATGGGTCTTAAACAAGCAGCTGTGCTTCCTGACCCAGTGTGCCGTTATTTATATGTAAATGAGGTGACTGAGCCAGTCTTTAGAGTAGTTGAACGTATACTGCCTTAAATATCAATAAATATTAATAAATATCAATAAATATTAATCAATTAATTCCAATTTAATGCCAATAAATTCCAAGTATCAATGGATATGTCTGATACGTGTATGATTTATATCGTTGTTTTATATCTTATTTAAATGCCTACAGTATTGGTGGATATATAAGATAGGTGTATGATTCATATTATTGTTTTATATCTTGGTGAATTGATCTGTAGTGATATGTGCTGTAGGGGACGTTCCTGACATCGTCCCTGGATGAGGAAACGGATGTTAAACCTTTATTATTATTATTATTATTATTGTTATTATTATTTTCTTATTTAGGTGCCCACAGTATTGGTGGATATATCAGATAGGTGTATGATTTCTATCATAGTTTTATATCTTATTTAGGTATCGGTGGATAAGACGGACGGGTGTATGATTTATATCATTGTTTCATATCTTATTTAGGTGCCTACAGTATCGGTGGATAAGACGGACGGGTGTCTGATTTACCTGAGCAGTCAGTCGATGGACACTCAGCTCATAACCTCTAAGTGCTCTGAGGTCAATCTTCTCATTCCTGATGAGTCAGGCACTGAGTACTCTGAGTGGCCTGTAGCGGAGCAGTTTGTCTCTGTCTGGAACGGCAGGGGTTTCACCACAGAGCCTCAGACCACCGGCTGAATAGCCGCTAGTTATTTATGACCCGCTTGCCTTGGATCTTGACTTGCACTGTTTTGATCTTGCTTTCTGTTGTGGTCTCTGTGTACTCAGTCGTCATCATGTGGTGCTTTGGCGCCCGTTTGTGTAGTGTCTGCAAGAGACGTCCCTGACATTGCCTTATGACGTCGAACCGGACTTTAAATTCTTATTGATTGATTGATAGTTGAGCCAATCACAGCGGGTCTAGCTTAATGCAGTCTTTAGTTTGGATACGTTTTGGTATCTGTGATGGCTTTCCATTGTCTTCTGCAGTATCATTGTTTGGTGACCTTCACAAAGCTATATTCGTTCGTTTTTGGTTAGTGTAGTTTTGATTATGGTATGGTTCTACCGTGACGAAAATTTCATGAAGCTTGTTTAGAAGTTTATTTGTAAAGAGTGAATTTGTAATTTATTTTTGAATTAAATAAAATAAGCATTTTAATTGTAAAAGTTGGGTCGCTGAAATCTTGATCTAACGCACTCTAGATTCTGAGAGTTTACTATATGCTTTCTTTATGTTTGTAATTGTCTGATATTGACATGTCGGCTTGATTAAGTTTCCTTCTATTGTTATGAAGTCTATTTCATTAAATATTGCTAATCAGTGTAATGATTACCTTAGATGTTAAAAGCTTAATAAATCAAATTAATTTATCATTCTGTGACAATTATAAAATACCATACTTTCACGATTAATTATATAACAACATGTAGAATAAAGTAGGATTTTATGCCTTGTTCCATTATATTGTCAGCTACCATCCAATTCATGGAGCTACGGAAAATATGTATGCACAATATTATGACAAAATTTGGTACTATAACATTGATTTCCTTAGTTACCATGGCTACTATATAACCATTATTTTTGTGTTATCTTTATAGTTGAACGTCTAGTTAGTTAAATGGATTTTTGTTCAATTTCATACACGTTGAAATCGAGTTTTCCTGTAGACTACATTGTAATGTTAATTGTGTGTGGATGGATTCTATGTTAATTCCATGAGCATTGTGATAATATTCATAAAAATGTTGCTTTGTACTGTTTACCAATATTTGCTTTATTTTTATTGTGATTTGAAATGTGTCATTCCCGTGTAGTTGTCTTTACAAGTCCTTCCTCAATACTTTGTTACGCTACTAAGGTGCTCAGGCGAAACCTAACCTTACACTACATGAGAACTGTTTGTTTTTATATGTAAAGTGAATATTATTTTTATTGATATTGCTGTGTGTCACTGTTGATATTTTGTTAATTACAGCTGTTTTGAGAGCACATATAGCGACCATCCATAAACCACTCCCTCTGGTGTTATCATTGTGTAGTTGCATAGACTGCGCACTTTCTAATCACCCGATTAAATCTACACCGCTGTTTATATTATCAACTGTTTAAGGCCAGCTTAGTAAATACCACCATTAGTCTCCCAGTCTTGATGCAGATATTGTTGAAGCTTTGATTAGTATATTAACAATATAATGAAGATTTGACGTCCATCTCTTCACGCACGAGTGATGATGGGGATGTTCTAACTGCTCATATGTATTGCAGCCCTCGATTGAGAATCAAATGACGGACTACTATAGATGTTAAAGGATCATAAAGAAAAAACTGCAGCTAGAAATGTAAACAGGAATGCTGTAGATGAGCGGCAGGGCTGGTGTTTTAGTCCATAATAGCTGCCAGTAATATTTATCCCTTGTCTTTGTAATAGTTATCCCTTGTCTTCGTATGGTCGCAGTATCTCCACAATCGTAGTGTCTTTGTAGTGTATAAAACAACTGAACAGTAATTCCTCAAGTTAATCAGGTGTTCTGTATTATCATGGATGACGGTCGTGCTGCAGTTTTGAATGACTCCAGTATCTACGCTAACTCTGAGATTATTCCTGATTTTTCTTCTGCCGATGGATTGAATGCTGGAACGTTATTTTAATTAAATGTTAGAATTATTAGCTATTTATTAATAATATAAGATATTGTAGCTAAATAATTTAATTTTTGTGTTTATACAAGTTTTTGAGTTATGATACTACGTTTGTCTAAAATTGTTTATACTTATACAAGGCTTAAAGCTTCATTTGTTTATTTTATAAAGTATATGCGGATTACATTTCTACGCACTGTCTTGTTAATGATTAATGATATATCATAACGTAATGTCCTCATAACTCATAACATCTGCTGGTAAGTGGCTGTGATTAATAGACAGGCTACGCTGTAATATCAGTTGCTGATGCACTGAAGGCGGGATTAAGCGCACTTGGTTTAGTAGCACATCATTAACCGAAGTTAAGCTACATCGGCCTCGGTTAGTACTTTGTGGGTGACCACCTTGGAAGACCGAGTGTTGACAGCTTTGAGGGAAAATCCCAGGGTGATGGAAGATTATTCTTAAATCCGCGCCGGCTGCAATTGATGAGCCATCAAAAAGGTAACGATTACGAATAACCATGGAGAGGAAGAAATGGCCTTAAAAACAAGCATCTGTGCTTCCTGACCCAGTATGCCGTTATGTTTTGTTAAACAACCGTAGTAGGAGCTCCATACATAAGACATGCTGAAAGATCTAAAGCTAAGTTTAATCCAGTCAGATGCAGTCCGGCAGGGATTCTAACCGGTGATTCTGCCATTCAATAATGGAAGATGTGAGTGGTCATGAGATGATTCAATACCAGCTACAACCAGTCTTCGGTTGTCCTGGTGCCAGAAGAGGGAATTGCCGCGGCTGCTGACACCAGACTTGCCCTCCAATGGATCCTCGTTAAAGGATTTAAAGTGTTGTCAGTCATTCCAATTACGGGGCCCCGAATGAGTCCCGTATTGTTATTTTTAGTCACTACCTCCCCGAATCAGGAGTGGGTAATTTGTGCGCCTGCTGCCTTCCTTGGATGTGGTAGCCGTTTCTCATGCTCCCTCTCCAGAACATAGGATATAATCTAAAAGATTTTCAATACTAAAATTCCAATAAATTCTATTAAACTAACCTTTTCCCACCACAGACATAATCTATCTACCTTGACTATTTTTTGATCACCGGACTGGCTTTCATTTAGGACCTAACAGAATTCTCAGCACATTTCTTTCGCAGATTGGTCTGGGTGAATTGATCAGTAGTGATATGTGCTGTTGGGGACGTCCCTGACATCATCCCTGGATGAGGAAACGGACGTTAAACCTTTATTATTATTATTATTATTATTAAATTATAAAATCTAAATTACAAATGAAGAAATTCTGCACACAAAGAATACACAACACACATGGAGTCAAATCAATGCCACTGTTCTGTGAAATTACGACACAGCATAAACACACATACAGCAATCATACTCACTATCACAAGTGACAGATTTGAGCCACCTAATCATAATGCTATTTATTAGTGAAGATTTTCAAGATAATCTTATATACACATATTACATATATACTATTGACACATCTCAGATATCACTTAATAGAGCCAGTGGCGAAGTCGGTAAGATACTCGACCGCGGATCAGTAGGTGCGGGTTCAAATCCTGGGCTCGCCCGTCACTGACATCGCTTTCGAGTGAGGAAACTGACGTTAACATTAGCTTTACCAGCTTTTATCACTGTTAACTACGAATGTTTAACCCTCAATGTTATGAAATTGTAATGTTTTTTGTAGATGTGTAGATTTTTAATTCTATTCCTTTGGGTTGACATTCCACAAGTATCATTAAATCAATATGAACTAGTAAGACTTAATATGAACTTCTAAGAATCTATAGGAGCTAGTAGAAGCTATTAGGAGCTAGTAAAAGCTATTAGGAGTTAGTAGGAACTAGTAGAAGCTATTTGGAGCTAGTAGAAGCTACTAGGAGCTATTAGGAGTTATTAGGAGCTAGTAGGAGCTATTAGGAGTTATTAGGAACTAGTAGAAGCTATTAGGAGCTAGTAGAAGCTACTAGGAGCTAGTAGGAGCTATTAGGAGTTATTAGGAGCTACTAGGAGCTAGTAGGAGCTAGTAGGAGCTATTAGCAGCTACTAGCTGCTATTAGCAGCTAGTAGTAGGCAGCCTCTTCGTTTGACTCATTGCCGTCGCTCTGATCACTGGCGTAGTAGTCAACATTGTAATCATTCTCCTGTAATACACAACGACAATTACGTAATAACTCATAATAACAATTACAATACATAGTAAATTGTAATAACAATTACAATACATGACAAATTGTAAGAAAGCGGAAGACAGAGAAGACTGGAGGCGTAGTATACCATGGACCTGCCAGCAGGCAGTGCACTAAGCGAGAGATAGAATAAATTGCAATAACAATTACACTGCACTGCACTTATAATTACAATAAAACTTTCAGAATATATTTTAAAATACTACGCTGTATAATGATCGATACTAACAGCTACACTGCTGATAAGTTATAAATAACAATTCATCAAATTATAACTTATAATATCAATTACATTGCATAATGACTAGCAATAAATATCGTACGTTATTATGCAAAATTGCTATCATTTTAGTATAACTGATAATACAGTAGTAGTTTCAGCCTAACATGCAGAAGCAGTTAGCTATAGTATTAGAGCTAAGTAGCAAACTTACACAGTCAAATAGCAATATCAATGAAGCTACATACTAACATGAGATAGCATTTTAACTATACTATAACAATTACAACATATAACAGGTTTAACAATTAAGTCTAACAATTCAACAAAAACAAGAGTTTAGTGTGATACAATCATCACGCATCACTTTAGGTTTCGTTTATAAGTAATGTATGCAACAATAAATAATTAACTCATTATTCAACAGAGACAGAGAGAGAGAGAATGAGAGAGAGAGAGAGAGAGAGAGACCAGATGATTAGTAAATTAACAACTTGTAAATAATAGAATAAATAATTTATTAATTTAATTAATAATTTAATAAATAATCTAATAAATACCGATTCATGGCCGTCTTCCATTTCCTCATCTCCTTCCACCTCATCCTCATCATCTTCTTCATTGTTCTCTGCGTCCTCCTCAATGTTTCTCTCAGTCTCTCTCTCTCTCCTGCTGTCTGTCTCTCCCTCTTCATCTCCATCTAGTGCTTCTCTCTGCTGCAATACCTACACATCAATCAATCAATCAATAAAAAAGAAAACAACAGGCAAAATTTATTTAATTTAATTTATTTATTTTCACCAATTCAATGGTAGACAGGTACATTAATTAATCACTGAGTCTAAAAATAAAACTCTCTTCTATAACTTCTGTTTATCTTGTCTTTATATCATTTCTGAAAGCCTACGCTATAGGCACTTAACAGTCACTGCTAGATGTCAAGACTAAAATTACAAAAGGCTCTAAATACTATCTATTACTGAACACTATTAAATATATTGAGATATATTTTAATTAAAATACTAATAAAATATACTAATTAAAATATATATCTCTCTCTCTTAGTGCACTGCCTACTGGCAGGTCCACGGTATATAACGCCTTCACTCTTCTCTGTCTTCCGCCTTCCTCTTATTTCCACATATGAGACCCACTCATACGTGGAAATGAAGAGGAAGGCGGAAGACAGAGAAGAGTGGAGGCGTTATATACCATGGACCGGCCAGTAGGCAGTGCACTAAGAGAGAGAGAGAGAGATATATAGTAGATTGATCTATAGAATTTGCTGTGCAGTGTACGCCCGCACTGAACATAGGGTATTCTATACTTCACTGCAGAATCTTCAACAACAACTTTCCATTCCCAAAAATTGAAATTATATATAGTATGTGCGCAGCAGTACAAAAAAACTTTATGAAGCATGATAAACCATACTCTTGCCCTAACTTCTTCAAAGTAGGGGGCAAACATCGCATTGTTCACGGGGAGTGGGGTTTCCATATGCAGTATAGACCAACTGCACTCGTTGTCGTGAAAGCAACTGAGAAGTAAACAGGAAACTGACGAAGGTAACTGAAAACCACCCGGAAGCCATATTTCCCAAGATTATGGTTAAGATTTTGGTATAGGCTTAGCCTTTGTGATTGGATCAGCTTTTCCGTTAATGTGGAGTAATTATTCTTACTGGCAAGGAAATAAACGTCACAGCATTTATTAATTTGTTAATTAGGGGGAGCAATTAGGGATGCTATTTAAAGCTTAATTCTTAATTGTAGAACTACTAATATAAAGTCATCGAAAAAATAAACTTACGTCTAGTTTCGTCTTTAAATCCATAGTACTTTTGCTCGTAGCAACAACCTTTCTCTTCTTCTTAGAGACGCATAACTCTACAGGAAGTCGTGACCAATCTAGTCGTGCAAATATTAGATAATAGAACAGCATGAGTAAACAAGATGTGTTCTCAGGGAATGAAGCCCCTGCCCTGCAAATGTCAGTCAAAGCTGATCAAGGTGTAGGTGTCCCATCTCGTCAAAAGCATATCTCCCAAGAAAAAAATGGTATATCACGACAAAAATTGAACGCCCCCAGTCCCGTGCACCCCTTAAATGGGGAGGGTGTGGTAAGAATCCCACGGCCAGTCGGCACCTTGGGTGCCTCACAGATATACCAAGAGGACATTCCATGCGCCCCACAAGATAAACGAGGGAACATGGAATGTGAGGACTATGGGTGAACAGAAACACATTTAGAATAGATTGACCTTACTTATGCTTCAAAATTAACAATTTAACTAATCCTTCTGAAATTTCAAACTGTATTCAATAATTTCAGAAATAATTGTGACATCTGTATTATATTTATAAGCGTTAATTGAGTTTAATTGTTACAGTATTAGATATTCGATGCTATATAAAGTATATACAACTCTAGAGTAGATGCTAAGAAATCTTAATTAGCAAAAACCACTTAATTTTTGTTTAGTATTAATATATCGCAACAAGCAGGTTTAAAAAGTCCTACAGGGTGTTTGCCAGTGTCATCAGGAATATGTCAATTCCTCAAAAAGATAAATAATAAATAATAAAACTAAAAAATTATTCAAAAGGTTAATAACCTGGCTGCCATTTCTGTGTCGTACTGTCAATCTGAGCAATCTGTTGATATTTATCAGAGTAGCGTTCAATCTCGCTGTGTTTGACTGGAGCTCTAAGGTAATATGGTGAATTCAACATGGCTGCTCGATACTCCTGCTTAAGTGTTAACAGATACGCGAAATCCCACTCGTCATTAGGAGCTAGTAGAGGTTGAGGTGTAAACTCCAATTGCTAAGTACACAAATAACATAACATAACACCCATTAGAGTGCTACAGTCATCAATGACAACATCGAGTACTACTAAAACAAAATCAAGCCGGCGAGCAAAACGAAGGTCTATAAGCGGTGCAAATTCCAAAATCCAGAAAATCAATCCAAATGCATTAGAAAAATTCAGATCTGTGATTCAATTCATTATTTAACATTTTAGGATCCATGGTCCTTCAAAGTATGAATTACAAGTATTGCTCTAGACATTTCAAGATTGATATTGGCCATAAATAATGCGTAACAGATTTAAGACAAATGAATTGGAGTTACAATTTTAGTACGATTATTTTTAAAAATCTCCGTTCGAAATTACTATGCACTAAAAATTAATAATTGAACTAATTGAAAAGTTTACGACAAGCTTCTCAGTAATAAAAATAATAAAAATTGTGCAGTAAATTTCAAAATTTAGAAAATTTTACCGGATAAAGCGGCGGGGGCTGTAACTCAGAGCCATCTGTCGATAGTTTGTCTTGTTTTGGGACAAATCGAGCTCTTCCTCCTCTGCCCCGAAATCCTCCTCGACTCATTTCTATACTTTAATTAAGTGACTACAAATTACGAATGAAATACGTGCTACTCTTCTTTTCTTTAATGCCTTCACACTTGTGTTATTGTTTACATATATATTGAACAGCTGATCGTTCTTATTTATTTATTGAACCGAAACTTCTGATTCTTGTTTATTAGAATGTTTTTAACAACCGCGGGAGGCGTATATCTCTATTCTACCTCAGAGTTCAATTTTGAAAGTTCTGATTGACTAGACCATAATACGTTTACATGTACGTTTACATGTATAGACAGATCTCATGCACTATCCATTAAGTCCTTCTATTAAACCACAATTGATCGAAAGCTACAGTCAATGATCTTTAACAGACGGCGGGATTAGCGCACTTGGTTTAGTTGCGCGTCAATTATCGAAGTTAAGCTGCATCGACCTCGGTTAGTACTTTGTGGGTGACCACCTTGGAAGACTGGTAAAAGCTTAGGAAGGAAAAAATCCCAGGGTGATGGAAGGTTATTCTTAAATACGCGCCGGCTGCAATTGATGCGCCATTAAAGTCAACGATTATTAATAACCATGGAGAGGAAGAAGGAAATGGGTCTTAAACAAGCATCTGTGCTTCCTGACTCAGTGTGACGTTATGTAATATAAGGTTTTTCTTTATTCTATGACTACAGTACTCAGGTGGCTAATGTATCAGACTTTGGATCTAGAGTACCTGGTTCCATCGTCGCTCGCGTTACTTTTCAGGTTTGAGGCTAGGTTTATGGTATGGGTTAGGAATAGGTTTAGCTATTAGCTAAAAAGTTAAAGCTAAAAACTGTGGTAAAAATACAAGCTCGTGGGAGTGCCTTCTTAGTCTAAATGTATTCACATTTTATTTAGCAATGGCACTAAAACCTACGAAAGAAGATTTACTTAAATAATTAGAAGATCAAACTGGTTGTAATAGAAATGGAAACATGCAAAATAATTATATACCAGATCAAAACTCTATAGAAGACACACGAGTGGTTCTCATTGAAAACTATATCTGATGGGCTAATCGCATGTTTAAAATAAATAAATTATTATACATGTAGATTAAAAAATAGACGAGAAACCCTAATGCTGAATATAGGCCTAAATAAACATACTTGTACAACAGTGATGATCGACTGTTGTTCAGTACGTGTCTACAACAAAATACCTTTATTTAACGTCAATTTTGTGGATAAAATTATAAACCCAGTGCTGCTTAATTTAGTGGTAAGACTAAATATGATTAGTTTCTGTTAATCCCTTAATTGTTGTATTGATGATGTAATGATAAAATGCTGATTGATTGGATGGATAGCTAGTCGGCAACAGCCGCTGTTAAACCCTTGACATTGCACTTTGATTGATTGGAGAGCTAGTCAACAACGGTCACTTGTCATTTCAGATAAATTCAACTCCGGCTCTAAATCTCTTCTGCAAAGTGCCGAGCGTTTTGAAACTAGTAAAAAAGGCGGTAGCTTCAGTTAAACGGTGAATAGGCTACAGTTTTAACTATTGCCGGATATTATTGGTCTGAAGATGATTCAGAAGCAATCTTGAGCTTTATGATATGTTTAAATTTTGATCTTGGACCAGTCATTTGGCAGCTAACTAAATAGGTAACTAAAATAGATTTTGTCTAACTTACATCCTAAGCTTTAAGCAATTCGCTACATGTTGAAAATGTACTGAAGATATCGTTAGTTTTCTTAACCCAGCAGAAATTGCCTATTGGGATTTTGCCAAGGCTTTTGATAAAGTAAAATAAAAGACATTATGTTCTGATTCCAAGACTACTGCACCAGGTCCTCGGAAGAGGCTATAAATCCAAACGTAAGCCCAACAATTCTTAAATGTGCGCTCACATTAATTATGTAAGAGCACATATAAGAACTGCTGAGAATTGTTTGGATTTATACTTTGTCCTGAATATACATAATTATATCTCAATATACAAAACTCTATTGTCAGTCTACAAACAGCAAACAACAGATGTTAAATTGGCTTCTATGATTTCCTTTATTTTATTACCACTGCACGTACATTGCCTCTTTCATTTCGCTTTTACAGTGTCTATGGCTCACTGGGCACGAAGCATACACACGCGATTAATCTACCAGTTTGCAGGTAACACACCACTGAGTAGACGTAAGGAGTATGCCAGTGTAGCAGTCTATCATAGCAGTGAATCAGTCTATCATAATCTCATTTATTATTAATAATAATATACGTCTTGACATTTGAGAATACAATTAAGAGATATCTGTTAAGAAACTAATCTACTTGTGTATAACATATAACAGTGCACCGTACATAATTCAAACAATTAAAACGATATCGACAAATTGAAGCGAATATTAAATTCATATAATCAGGAAGACTATCAGTTTCAAATTTCAAGATGAAAAACACTCAGACACTTCGCTGAATAAGCCATGGTCATGTGGTTCCTGAAATAGACAGAAAATAAAATTAATAATTAATTATATTACATAATATTATATTAATATAATAATATCCGTAATATATGTTATTTATTATATGATACTATATTAATTATATTATATTTATTATATTATATTTTTTTATTATTTATTTTATTAATTCATTATTAATTATATGAATTAGAGAATTAACAGATTACACTACTAAAAGAATGTAATACAATAGTCATATAACTGCATCAATTAATTATTATCCCATTAATCTATTCAATAAATTGCAGAGTATTTACTTTTACTTACGACATTTTAACAGTTCAAAACGAATATTTAAGAATGAGCAGAAATAGACTATAAGGATCGATCCATTAGCAACATATGCAAAGAATTAATTTACAGTGGATTATAGTCTAAAGCTAAACTGATGATGATGATGCTGATGATGATGATGCTGATGATGATGATGATGGTGATGATGATGACGATGACAAAGGATTAAAGTCGTGATTTCCAAGTTGTATATAAGCAGTCTGGGAGCTGACATTAACGATTGCTGCTATAAGCGCAGTGCCTATATACCACTGTCTAGAGTTCATTTAGTGCCTATATACCACTATCTAGAGTTCATTTAGTGCCTATATACCACTGTCTAGAGTTCATTTAGTGCCTATATACCACTGTCTAGAGTTCAATTAGTGCCTATATGTCACTGTCTAGAGTTCATATAGTGCCTATATACCACTGTCTAGAGTTCATATAGTGCCTATATACCACTGTCTAGAGTTCATTTAGTGCCTATATACCACTGTCTAGAGTTCATTTAGTGCCTATATACCACTGTCTAGAGTTCATTTAGTGCCTTTATGCCACTGTCTAGAGTTCATATAGTGCCTATATGCCACTATCTAGTGTTCATTTAGTGCCTATATACCACTGTCTAGAGTTCATTTAGTGCCTATATGCCACTGTCTAGTGTTCATTTAGTGCCTATATACCACTGTCTAGTGTTCACTTAGTGCCTATAAACCACTGTCTGGTGTTCATTTAGTGCCTATATACCACGGTCTAGAGTTCATTTAGACCTGATGAAGCACACATAGATTCCTATAATATAATAAATGAATGGTTTATTAATAGATCGATTGACTCATTTATTGTGTGGCCTGCTTGATTCATTGATTAACTGACTAATTGATTGATTGGTTGATTGGCACCTTTAGAAGAAGCGTCATCGAGATATGCTTGGACTTCCTCGTCAGTGTCGACTTCCAGGCTGGAACTGCCCTGAGAGGCCGTGCGGGATAGGCCCCTCACTCTACCCACCGTCAGGCACACTCGTCCAATCACAGTCTGAGTAATAATATCAATCAGACAACTAAACCAATCACAGTCTGCGTAATAAGAGTAATCAGACATCTAGGCCAATCACAGTCTGCGTAATAAGAGCAATCAGACATCTAGGCCAATCAGATTCAGCGTATTAACAGCAACACAATAAGGACTTAACGTGAAGCTTTTTAAAAACAAAATTATTTAGACGACACAACACATCCGAACAATGTCTAATACTAAGCCAGAATCATAGGCTATGGATGTAAAATACGAGTATATCACGCCAAAACATGTACTTTACATGTAACAGAATTACAAGCAAAATTCCTAACTACAATAGATAATTAGATAGCAAAACAGATATTTATAAATAAAATACAATATGTAAATACCATGAAGTTAGCTAAGAAAAGTCATAAAGACAAGTCCAAGGTTATTACGGCGTTTAGTCCACACGGAACCAAGCAGACCAGCGCACTTACTGGACAGACTGAGACACTTCAAAGCAATAGAAGCACTTTATGAAAACTCAACAAGCAACAGCTGAAAGAACGATTAGACAACAACAATAACAACAACAACAGAAGAGAACCTTGAGCAATTGAGCGACGTCATTGAGTACAGAGTTCCTAACGTCAATCCCATTAACAACGAGTAGCCTGTCTCCTACCATCAGCTGTCCATCTGCCTCCGCTACTCCACCTTTGATCTACACCAATCAATCAATCAATCACTCAATCAATCAATCAGTCAATCAATAAAGTTAACAACGAGTAGCCTGTCTCCTACCATCAGCTGTCCATCTGCCTCCGCTACCCCACCCTTGATCTATAGCAATCAATCAATCAATCATTCAATCAATCAATCAATCAATTAATCAATGAATCATTCAAACAATCAATCAATCTAGTTAACAACCAGTCTCCTAAAATCAACATCTAATGAAGTAGCCTGGCAGAAGAAAGCCACGACTGGTGCAGACAACTAGACGTCTGCATTCTTTGAACTAGAGCAAAGAATCTCAAAACAGAAATCAGTAGCTGACACCTCCATATCTGATACATACATAACTACGCTACTCGCTACGTTCAGCAGTTGTCGACGCTGGGTCTATTTTCAATTTTTCAGAAATAGAGGGTGAAATCTGATCATAAAACTAATCAACCTTTGCTATCAAATGATATGATTTTATATGATATAATATGCGAAGTGGGTAAGATACTCGACCGCGGATCAATATGTGCGGGGTTCAAATCCTGGGCTCATCCGTCACTGACATTGCTTTCGAGTGAGAAAACTGACGTTAACATTAGATTTTTACCAGCTTTTATACGATGTGATATGCCGTGACGTGATGTGATATGACAAGATGTGATGTGATATGATAAGAGATGATGTGATATGATAAGAGATGATGTGATATGATAAGAGATGATGTGATATGATAAGATGTAATAAGATGTGATATGATATGATGTGATATGATAGGGTGTGATATGACAAGATATGGCAAGATTTGATATGATATGTAGTGATATGAGATGACATGATGTTATGTGACATGATAAGATGCGATATAATATGATGTGATATAATATGATGTGATATAATATGATGTGATATAATATGATGTGATATAATATGATGTGATATAATATGATGTGATATAATATGATGTGATATAATATGATGTGATATATGATGTGATATAATATGATGTGATATGATAAGATATGATATGATATAACAAGATTTGATATGACATGATGTGATAAGATAAGATATATGATAAACTTACAATATCAGTGATGAAGATTCCCTGATCTAGAGCCCTGCTGGATATAGTGAAGCCCAAGCCACGCCCAGGTTTCTTATGTAGGTCAAGGTTAAACAGCTCGTATATATCCTCCTCTAGCAGGGGGGCGGGGTCTCTGTAAACAAGCAATCTGATTCGCTGAGCTGAGTGGACGAGCAGATCTCTGGCCCAATCATCTGTCACCTCACATAAACTCTCTCCGTTAACCTGATTGGATAAAAGTAGACAAACGAGACAATTAAGATTACTGGCAGTAAAATTAGACAATCGTTAGACCGATCATCAATCAATTAGCCTATCCATCAATCGCTGGATTTATGCAAGTTTTTCTGCGTATTCCTATGCATTAACCAAGATAATATAAGATAATAATATTATTAATCAAGTCTCATATGAATTTTATGTACGAATAACTTATTAGCTGTCCTATTAGTTTGGCTAACACAACAACTAATATCATGACTCACCTCTAGCAGCTGTATCATGACTTACCACTAATAGCTATAACTCACCTCTAGCAGCTATGACTCACCTCTAGCAGCTGGTCGCCCATAGCTAAGCGCCCATCTCTAGCAGCTGCACCATTCTTGTACACCTCGTTAACTATTATAACTCCCTGCAAATAATATCAATAACATATAATAACATTTCAGATTAGTTTTAGTTTTAATAGAGGTTACATTTTCAATTGAAGTACATTTGCAAATCAATTCTCGAGTCAAATCAATAGTTTAACGTCAGATCATTGGTATATGAAGATCTACCAATCATAAGATCTTATTTAATTTGGACTGATTTTCTGAATTTTGGAATTTGCACCGTTTTTGGACCTTCTTTTTGCTTGCCGGCTTAATTTTGTCTCAATAGTGCTCGATATTGTCATTGATGACTGTGCCATTCTAAATGTTGTTATTATTATCATTGATCGTTAAATACCGAATCAATCACACAAGACAGACATGCAAACATAGGCCTACATTAAGACACACGCTCATATTCACCAAATAAGCTGAATTCTAACAATTCCGTTTAGAACATTTTTATCAGCAAATTCGAGTTATGCCACGGTCAATACTTGATATAATTAGCACTCGTGCGTGGCTTCGTTTAAATGCTAATTGCATAGTGGAATATGAACTGCAGTGAGCTCAAACTGTAGTTTTATAGTCTTTTTAATGGCAACTTAAAGTTGTTGAGTAGTCCTAAAGAGAAGCCCCGTGCTTCTGAACCTTAAAGTTAAGCACACAACAGCCCTGAGACCCTGTGTATAGCACTTTGAGACATATGAGATGAAACAACATAGTACTATGGAAATCTTCATTTGAAGCACATCGGCCTTTGCTTTCCTATGAGCAGTTCCATAGGCAGTTGAAGACCTATCTTTTCCATCTCTCTTTTTCATCCAGTGTCCATGAGCAGCGACCTGCGCCTAAACCTCCTTTTTCCTTTACTTTGGAATGATATCTGGATTTTGGAATTTGACCCATTTTTGGACCTTCTTTTAACTCGCCGGCATGATTTTGTCTCAATAGTGCTCGATGTTGTCATTGATGACTGTAGCACTCTAACTGTTCTTATTATTACTATGTCAATCAACAGCAATACACACCGGTACAGAATGAAGTCCTCCTACTATATCTAACCCCAGACCAGTCACTGATGATTCCTTACAAATCTCTATGTACATCTCTCTCCCAGCCACAATGCCACAGCTCTTCTCGTCGTGCAAGCAGCTGGAACCTTTCTTAGAGGCTCTCTTACCGCTGCTGCTAGCTGCTCGTCGTCTAGAGCTAACAGCTGCTGCAGCTGAGGATGATTGACAGCGCTGCTGCAGCCCAGCTGCTGAGTCGAGGCCGGTAGCGTCAAAGCTGCTGCTGGTGCTGCTGCTGCTGTTGTGACTGCGCAATCTCTCGCCACGAGGTACTGAAATTAATTAATTAATTAATTAGTATCCGCTGTAATTAAGTAGGCCTGACTACCATCTATCATTAATTTAAATTGTCTAAAACTTAGTCAACCTTAACAATAAACCGTCAAGGAATTTCACTATTATGTTTAGAATTCTTTCAGTGTTTTTCGAAAGCAATAAAACCTAACATTACGAACCCGAATGCGTTCATCTCACCGCCAGTAAACAACAGTCGCTTGACTGCCAGTCAGCGCCGTGAGAACTTATTTCTCCTGAGAGATTGCAAAGCCACGTAAAAACTCTGTTAAGACATGTTTACTGATACTACAATTTCATTCAGTTCCTTAAACAAATCGAACAAAGTATAATATTTATTAATAGCTTCTAATTATAAAAATCTTTAAATATGTATATATGAATGGAGTGATAAAACTTAAATTTTAAAGTAAACAGAACGTCTTTTAATCTATTTATCCAAGCCACAAGGTTCGTGTCACGGGACCTGTACGTTCTGTTTACGAGACAGGTTTGCTATCGACTCAAAAAAACAACTGATACAATGTGAGATCTAGTGTCTCTATAGTCAATCCTTTTAATCTGCTGTATCTATATAGTCAATCCTTTTCATCTAGTATCTACATGAATGTCTCAATAGCGCAGTGGTTAAGGGTATATATAACGTCATGAAGTTTTAAATGACAGACCCTGAGGTGAATCGAACTCTCGTGGGTTCGAATCCCAGCCGCGCTGATCTGAGAGTAAAATCTCGGACATTCACTGGACTGGCTACACGGAAAATGGTCTCAATTGCCTAACGGATTTAACATGTCGTATTAAAAGTGACAGATATCAACATAGTTGATCGTTTCACTATAATGTGTGTTATTATTATTATTATTATTACATAGTCAAACTTTTTACTATCTAGTGTCTATATAGTCAAACCTTTCAATATCTAGTGTCTATATAGTCATACCTTTTAATCTCTAGTGTCTCTATAGGCAAACTTTTTAATCTCTAGTGTCTATATATGATGGGGGACGTCCCTGACATCATCCTTGTATGAGGAAACGGACGTTAAATCTTTATTATTATTATTATTATTATGATTATTATTATTATTATTATTATTATTACTATATAGTCAAACCTTTTAATCTGCCTGGTTTCTTCTTTTCTCTCTCCGCAGGTGTCGACTGATACACTTCCACCGATGTAACAACAGAACTTGCAGATCTCGAGCTATCCAGGGCCTGGCAGTTCTCACTCCCAGTTCTTCCCTCCAGGGAACCCCTCTGAGTGGATCCACTGGATTCAACATCAGCGTCCACCCCGCCTGACACAGTGCTCAAGTTGTGCTCGCTGTCCGTGGGAGGGGAATCGTTGGGAATTTTAGGGGAATCACTGGAAATTTTAGGGGAATCGTTGGGAATTTTAGGGGAATCGCTGGGAATTTTACGGGAATCGCTGGGAATTTTACGGGAATCGTTGGGAATATTAGGGGAATAGTTAGGAATCTTGGAGGATTCGAGATATGGATTTTGACAGGAAGCAGGTTCTTCAAGTAATGCAGAGTTTAACACAGAGGAGCAGCGTGCAATATCTTTATAGGTATTTGTGTGGATGTTATCTGATTGTGATGGAATGTTTCCATTTCTATGACTCTCATCAAGAAGCTTTCCACTGGAATGGGACGCCTGAGAGTTAAGAGCAGTGCAATGAGCTTCATTGGATGTGGCAATGCTGCAGGTAAGACAGGATTCACAATGGTAGGACCAGCCCAGAGAATAGACTGCCCCTGTGTTACCAGCACCATCCTTAGGCTGATCAGTTGTGGTGTAGACAGGTAAAGTATCCTCACTTACGGGTTGACTACTAATAGAGCTGACAGGTAAAGTTTCGGTTAACTGACGAACAGGTTTGGAAGACTCCAGATAAGTATTGAAATTATTAAAATGCTTCAAACAGAAGGTACCAGGTGCAACTGCTTCATATCCATCAGGTTTTACCATTAACTTTTCTTCTGGAGATCCGTTCAATAAAGCTGACGGTGCCGTTGTGTCAAACGATAAATTCTGAGCCACTGTGTCATAATGTTGAAGATTAGCTTTCACTCTTTGAGCAATAGACAGTTCTGCAGAGGAGTCGTCAAGGACGACGGAGTCTCCGTGAATCTCTTTAACTTCAAGTGTCTCAGAACCCATCGTCTTGTTGTCCTCTAAGAGGTCGCCACTCTCTGATAAACCAGCCACCGCCTGGCGACCAGTGGAGCTCCGCACACCACTGCTGGTCAACAGGTCTCCGGGTTCAAATCCCCGCACCGTCTCATTACACGCAGCACTGAGCACTGAGCTAGACAAGGTTGATAGGTCAGCTGTTGATCGTAAGGATGCTGGAGAGGAACTGGTGCAATGAAGAGGAAGCTCTCTGGTGGTGGTGGTAGTGGTGGTGGTAGTGGTGGTGGTGTTAAGGCACGTTGATGGAGCAGGAACTCTGGAAGAAGGACACAGTGTTGTAGGAGGTGGAAGGTTCAACGGGATCAGGGTGTCAGGATCAGTCTGCGCAGTGAATACCAACATTTAAAACTAGAGTAGCATAGTCTATAGCATAGCTAGTAACATAGCCAAAAACACAACCATAGCATAGCAATAACATAGCTAATAACATAGCTAATAACATAGCGGATAACATAGCTACTAGCATAGCCAATAGCATAGCTAATAAAATAGCTAATAACATAGCCAAAACATAGCTAATGACATACCTAATAACATAGCTAATAACGTAGCTAATAACACAGATAATCGCAGAGATTATAACATAGCTAATAACATAGCTAATATCTTAGCCAATAACATAACTAATTAATTTAGCATCGAAACGTTTCCACTATACAGATTAGATTAGGCATAGTGCGACATTTTATAATATGCAGTTCTAACTATTTAGATAAAGCTCTTAATTGGTTTTCTATCTTTTCGATACTAGATTGACTTAATTAAAATCAGAATAAACTTTGCCTTCATATAATGAGGCAATAGATCCAACAAAATTCCATATGCAATGAGTGCTTTAATATTAATAAATTAAATTGTAATTATAATATAGCTAAGTTTATAAACCAACCACAAAACTAGAGAGAAACATTAAGCAGAAAATTAAACTAATAATCTTTAAATTTGCCAATACTCACCCTGAAAGTGCACGAAGTGTTGCTAATGCCTACAGGAGAGGCCATGTGATGAATGTAGTCAGCTCTCCTGCAAACACAGAACACTGTGTGATTAATCAATCAATCAATCAATCAATCAACAGGACAGGTCATATGACGAGTAAAATCAACTCTTTTATAAACACAGCACAGTGATTGAGTAATTCAACCAGTAGGACTTACATTTCAAGACAGAAAGATTCTAACCGACCTTTAAGCAGTTCATCATCATCATCATCATCATCATCATCATTATCATCACCATCTTACATTCTTGTTGGAGAAATTCAACAACATGCAATAAAATATTGCTACACTTTATGAGAGAGAAAAGTGAGAGAAATAACGAGAGAGAGAGAGAGAGAGAGAGAGATAAATGAAGAAGACCTGAGTAGAATGATCTCGACTGTGGAGAGGTTGATTCCACTGATGATGGAGGAGACGTTGACATGAGAGCGATCCAGTAGAGAACAGCCGTTTATCTGTCATAAATTAATAGTCATCTGTCATAATTATTACAGATGTTGTTTTTTATGACTAATTATAATTAGTCATATATAAACAACATCCAGCTGTTCATCTGTCATAAAATAATAGTCATCTGACATAAATTAATAGTCAGTCATAAAATAATAGCCATCTGTCATAAATTAATAGTCATCTGTCATAAATTAATCTGTCATAACTAGTCATAAATAAACAACAGCTATTTATCTGTCATAAATTAATCTGTTTATCTGTCTCAATATCCAGTTAACAAATGTCTAATATCACTGGAATGAAATCACTAGCATCAGTTAATCACATCACGTGCAGTGATATTATATCACTGGAATGAAATCACTAGTATCACTTAATCACATCATGCAGTGATATCATTTTGTCTCAATAGAGCTCGATGTTGTCATTGATGACTGTAGCACTCTAATTGTTGTTGTTGTTGTTATCACGTGCAGTGATATCACTGTCACTGGAGTGAATCACCGGATCATCGCTTACCTCGAGCAGCTGATCCCCAATCCAAATCCGCCCATCCCTGGCTGCAGCACTCTCATTGACCACGCCCATCACAAACACTCCCAGTGCAGAGTCGTTCCTGTGACCCACGAGTCTGAGGCCAAGCTTCCTCCTCTCTGCTCTACACTCATCCTCATCTTCTTTCTCTCTCTTCTCATCATCATCATCTTCTCTCTCTCTCTTCTCTTCTTCTTTCTCTCTCTCCTCATCCACATCTTCTTTCTCTCTCTTCTCACTCTCTTCTTGTTTGATTTGACCAGGGTCACGATATGTATGATCAGACTTAGAGTGACTTGTCTGCATGGTGCTCAGTGTTGTTGTGGATGAGGAAAGCACTGTTGAAGACGACGTGTTCTGGGATAGGTTGTGACTGACTGACGAAGATTGTAGATTGAGCACGACGCGGTGTAGTTGCCCTTCAGAGGCTAAACTCAAATAGCGAGGGTTAAGCTTTGAAGAGCTGCCTGCTAACAAACACCCATTTTTACATCTTAACGACTAAATAAATACCGTCAGAAAGGGCATTCAGTTGGTGATCCGCTACGCTCCATAAATTGTTACTAAAATTTTAACGTATGGAAAAGTCTCATTTAGCGGATTGACTAGTGGTGTATTGTAGGACAGAGTGGATTTGAGACAGTCTATTTGTATCCCGACCATCGCTACTCGTGTTGTGTCCGGGTTGCTTTAGAGTAGAACAACCTTTTTGACTGTGTGGTGTTTTGGCGTCTGTTGTGCACAGTCTGCAAGAGACGTCTCTGTCATTGCCTTATGGCGAGGAACCGGACGTTAAATTCTTAGTGATTGATTGACTGTGCAAAGGGAGACTAAGCACTAAGATCTTAATCGAGGGGACCAGGATAGTGGTCGCCCACTAGAAACAAAATTTTCTAAGACGAATACGAAAGAAATTCTATTCGTATTCGATTCAGGTTAAATTAGGATTCAAGCGAAGATGATGATGATTTTCCACTTGTATGCTTCCTGTTGAGTCTCGATAAAGTTCTTAAAATATTGAATACATTCGATAGCTATCGTACGCCTCGTCACTCATGATCACAACAAATACATTCGATAGCTATCGTACGCCTCGTCATGACAACAACATGGAACTGTCACGTGATATAATTGCACCATTGGATGTTCAGAGTGTATTTACATTTTATAATTCGACTTTATGCAATTGATCATCTGACCCTAGTTATACTGGGAGTCAAGGGAAGATGATAGTGATGATGAAGATGATGATAGTGATGATGATTGTGATGAAGGTGAGTTTATGCAACAGATGTCATGTATGTCAAAATTAGACACCCATAAACCCAATGCATACTATCTGATGGCCTGACAATTAAATGCAGCAGCTGAAGTGGCAACACTAAACATGTCAACTAATGGCGTTCTTAAGACAAAAAGAGTACCAGACTAACCAGTAGATCTGCTCTGCCTAGAGTTGAACTCTGACCTCTTCACCACGCTACATCTATACAAAACATAGTCTACATCATCCATGACAGTTCTCTCAGACTGTATAGCTACCCCTCCCCTCACATCAGCCAGGCGAAATCCCCTATCTCTCCCGCCACACGACAACTCGCTCGATATACTCAACTGTCTCCTGCGACGTGAATTAGACATGGAATTTCTTACCCCCGGTTTCTGAGTCTGAAGGGATGACCTTCGACACGATACGTCAACTGACCTTTGACCTGACTCAGCATACTCCGATGCACTCATGATAGGGTTTGAGCAAGTATGCAGGACATCCGCTTCAGCTAATGACGAGAGCGGCAGCTGACTCGACGATGATTTTCCTACACGAGAAGCGATTGGTTGATGAATCTGCTCGGCACTTGATGTCTTACCCAACAGCGCTGAGCGGCTTCTTGAGCTGAAATTGTTCTCTGCTGGCAAGCTTCTGTTCGCCGAACTGTTCGTGAAAGAACGCGAATGAGAAACGGAAGATTTGAAGTCTGTTCTGATGGAAGCGTTGACTGGTAGAGCGGTAGAGACAGAGCGAGGCATGATAACAGCAGAAGATCTGCCCGAAGAGTCTAAGAGAGAATTGGCTAGTGCTGGGATAGACTCAGCATCGGGTTGAGAGAGTATGGAAAGCGTGGAATGATCCAGGGGAGGAACTGGAGATCTGGAAGAGACAGCGAGTGGAGAGTGGAAGCAAGGCACGGGCGTGATACTGTCACACGGCAGGTCCAGCGAGTAGACACCGAGAGGATTGGCTTCACGAGATACTAGGCTTGTCCCAGTGTCGCTCGACTCCTGTTCATCACCACAGGCTGATCTGCTGTAATCACAACGTAGCGGTGAGGCCATTGTTTCAACCACCTCCTCATAAGTTCCGTGAACGACGGAAGCTACCGATGTTATATGCTGAGTTAGCGACAGAGAAAAAGGTGTTTTGAGTATTGCATTAGATGTTAGATCACGTTGAGAGAGACTGGCTATATCCAAAGTTAGCTCTGATTTAAGAGTTGTTTGAGCAGATGACGAGTTTACTGCAGTATAATCTGACAGTCTAGACACATCGACGGTTGCGGCAGCTGTACCAGAGTGCTCGATATCATCATGATCAAGTAGATCCGTAGTTGTAGATTCTCTTCTGACATCGGCAAATAAAACACTTCTACATATCAATCAATTAATAAATTAATTTATATATCAACCAATTAATAAATTAGTCGATAGATCATAAATCAATACTGTCATCAATTAGTCAGTCATTGCATCAATCAATCAAGCAGTAAATCGATTAATCGATCACTCAATTAACAGATCGAGAGAGACCTTGACTTGCTAATAAATTAACTAATAAATTAACTCAAAGTGATTCATGAATGAACTGGAGTAAGCTTTATATCGAAATTAGAAGTCTATCAAACTATCAATAGTAACAGAAAAATACTATCAATAATAACAGAAAAATACTATCAATATTAACAGAAAAATACTATCAATAGTAACAGAAAAATACTATCAATAGTAACAGAAAAATACTATCAATAATAACAGAAAAATACTATCAATATTAACAGAAAAATACTATCAATAATAACAGAAAAATACTATCAATATTAACAGAAAAATACTATCAATATTAACAGAAAAATACTATCAATAGTAACAGAAAAATACTATCAATAGTAACAGAAAAATACTATCAATAATAACAGAAAAATACTATCAATATTAACAGAAAAATACTATCAATAGTAACAGAAAAATACTATCAATAGTAACAGAAAAATACTATCAATAGTAACAGAAAAATACTATCAATAGTAACAGAAAAATACTATCAATAGTAACAGAAAAATACTATCAATAGTAACAGAAAAATTAGTCAAAATGATTCGCTATTAAGAAGCAAGTGGTAACCACTTACCAGTGAGAACTGAACCTGCAGTGAACGGTAGAACCTGTATGTTTCATTTCTGAGTTACACTCTCGATAAATGTCTCTAAGATGTGAGGTGAGCTTCAAAATCTAGACACCTACTTAAGATCTTAATAATAACTAAGAAATCACAATAAAAATTTCAATCCATTTACATAATCATTTCTTCTCCTGAACAGATGCAAATTCTGTTGACCTTCTTTCAGAATTGGGTCACGAGGTGGGCGTGGTCATGACCTTGTATCAGAATAGGTCAAGAGGTAGGGGTGGTCATGATCTTGTATCAAAATAGGTCAAGAGGTGAGCGGGGTCATGATCTTGTATCAGAATAGGTCAAGAGGTGGGCGTAGTCATGGTGTGGTCCTGCTACATAACAACGAGTAGAGGTATAACAAGGAATATCGGAGGAATTCTTTTCCACAGCTTAGGTGAAAGAGAATTCTGAATGGGTTCGTTTCCTCAGTAAATCGACTGAGTGAGTCAGGACTAGAATAGAGTGAATCAGTTCATAGATCTCTCAGTGGTTGTCTCTCAGTGACTGAGTGATGGACTGCACCCAGATGTTCATGATGACATGGAGCATTTGACAATATGACTAAAACGTTCACAGCTGGTAAAAGCTGGTCAAGCTAATGTTAACGTCAGTTTCCTCACTCGATAGCGATGTCAGTGACTGGCGGGCCCAGGATTTGAACGCAGCACATACTGATCCGCGGTCGAGTATCTTATCGACGTCGCTACTGGCTCCAGCGAGTTTAACGCCCGATTCATCATCCAAACATGATATGAAGGTGTATGAGAGAAAGAAAAAGAGAAAGAGAGAGAAAGGGAGAGAGAAGAGATAAACAGACAGTGAGCTGATTATATCAGCGGATCAATCCAAAGAGTTTTAGGAATACAAATTCTCAGGTGTCAAAGATCAAAGGATGCAGTGTAAATTTGTAATCTGTATAATATAAAGACTGTAGACTTCAAATAAAAAGTAACTAAAAGCAGTTGATCGATGGAGTGCTCTGTAAGAGCGCGATAGCAGACTCTGATAAATATAATCTTAAACAGTGAAAATAAATGAAAAATAAGTCTATTACAAATTTAAACAGAAATAACGAATTCAACAAATATTTTAACAATTCAATTCGGTCAAATTTTGAAAGGAATCTTTTATTTGTTAACACAAGACGTTTAAATGGCGCTGCAATGCAAAATAAAGTTCTATACAGAGTGCAACTAAAGTTTATAACTAAAGTTTTGTATTCGATACAATAGAGAAGAAAAGCAAAAATATTAGAGTCACACAACGAAATGCTTCAAGAAGTAGTTTATATCTATCCAAACTTAAAATTATCGAACTCAAAATTAACTTAATACGCATAGTAAGTCTCGAGTACACTACACTAATATCACTACATGTATATGCACGCAAATAAAGGCACCGTAGTTCATTAAAAACAGTTCAGTAAATAAGCAAAAGAGTAATAAATAGCAGCTAAGTACACGATAACGACAAAGCAAGTAGACTGAATGTTAGCGAGCCTTTGATATGTACCTACACTACCACTACTGCTTATAAAAATACGGTATGTGTAGAATTCAAGATAATTAATAAATATAGCAATACATAAAGTCACTGTATCAGTTCTCAACCTAGGCGTTTAGTTGTTAATAGTGCTCACTCCAGTGGTATCAATGGTATGACATCGCTTTCGAGCGGGGAAACTGACGTTAATATTAGTTCTTTTAGCTTTAGCTTCTTTATATCATGTTAGATGATTTAAAGATCAACTCATATGTGGACATGAAGAAAAACGGAAGACAGAGAAGAGTTAAGGCGTTATATACACTGGACCTGCCAGTAGGTAGTGCACTAAGAGAGAAAGAGAGAGAGAGAGAGAGAGAGAGAGAGAGAGAGTGATCATTACTCACAAGCGGCGAGGCACAAATTTTTAAAATGTTCAATTGCCAATAAACAGTTGAGAACCACTTGGAGTGCGAGTAGCAGAGTTTGATAGAGTTAAGCAAAATTTGATCAACCCACGCATTCAAATAACTATTCATCTTAATTTATATAAACTATTTAGTTGCTGAGAAAATACCACATCTGACAATATCATTTCAACA
Organism: Enchytraeus crypticus; assembly: GCA_905160935.1. Taxonomy (NCBI): domain Eukaryota; kingdom Metazoa; phylum Annelida; class Clitellata; order Enchytraeida; family Enchytraeidae; genus Enchytraeus; species Enchytraeus crypticus. The sequence continues at coordinate 741,609 of CAJHZI010000695.1, read as the reverse complement.
GATCACCACCCTAATAAATAATAGAAAGCACTATTACTTTTATGATGATGAAATATTACTATCTTTAAATAAAGCGGCTAATCCAACAGAATTATAGCTATTACAAGTTTCTCAGATTTAAGAGTTAGGGCTGACACTAATGCACAAAAAGCTATATAACGTTAATTTGTTTTAACAGTAAACTCACACAACATTAGGATCAGTACTGCCGATAGCATGAGCTGCAGGATCAGTACTGTGAGTAGCTGAGTTGAATGAACTGGTTAAAACTGGATTCAAGTTTCTCTTTGTTGCTTGTGGTACGTAGGAAATACTGAAAACAATTGGTATTTAGAATTAATAAATATAAATTATCTAGCCAGACCTTTTACATCTTGATAAAATAATAAATAATAAAATAATAAATAGTTGTTTATTTATTTATTTTTATTCTCAATTCTGCAGCCTGTAGAGCGCAGATCACGTGATAAATTGATAATAGCAAAAAATCTTTAATCGAGTTTTTAACATCATCATCATCATCATCTTCCCTGTTTAACCGGAGTCGGGAGAATTAATCTTTTAATCAAGCTTTTAACACAACTTGTTTTTATCTCTCTCTCTCTCTCTCTCTCTCTCTCTTAGTACACTGCCTACTGGCAGGTCCATGGTATATAACGCCTTCACTCTCCACTTGTTTTTATAATATTTACTCTTTTTCAACCAAGGATCTACCTTGGTCAAACTTTAACTTAATCAATATATTTCTAGCTGCTTTACTCAATTGTAACAGCATTAAATGTAATATTTACCAGTTTGATGCACTAGCCAATCACATAGAACTAGAAAAACTTCCTATCTCGACCCATTATCAATAGTCACCAAAGCTTATATTAAACGTTAAACACACCAGATCGTCCATGTTAATATCTATCACTACACTATAGAGCTCACCTGGATAAAGAGAGTTGAATTCATCTCACTTAGCCAATCACTTAGGCTTGTTTGGTTTAAGATGTCATAGCTATAAGTTGTTTAAGCCTAGCGTAAGGACAGACTTAGGAAAATTTTCTTTTTCTCAAAGGGTGATTGATAGGTGGAACTCTTTTATTATAATAAATAATAAAATAATAAATAGTTGTTTATTTATTTATTTTTATTCTCAACTCTGCAGCCTGTAGAGCGCAGATCACGTGATGAATTGAGTGAGGAGGTTGTGAATGCGGTGTTGGTGAATAGTTTTAAAAATAAGCTAGATGTTGTAATCATGTATGATTGGGGATTGAAACAAGCCCTAGGCTTGCTTCCCTTATTCCTGCTACATAAATTTGAAGAAATATTGGAATAACGAAAGATGGTAGCAGTTCTGGTAAATTCTGTTCTTTCGCTTTGGATGGTCAAGTGAAAGCAGCACTCTAATGATGTTGTTGATAATGTAAAGCACTACAATTTAATTAAGTAATTAGTTTGGCTAGTTGGTTAATTAATAACAATAAATAAAAATAATAATAATAAAGGTTTAACGTCCGTTTCCTCATACAAGGATGATGTCAGGGACGTTATTAACTATTAGAGGCATAATTAACTATTAATTATTAAATAATTCACTAGTTAATTAATCAACTGATCAATTAATCTGTTAATTAATGAACTATTTACTAAGCAGACCTGATATGATTTGAAGAGAGCCCGGCTCTCCTAATGGCCCCCCTAGCCTGAATATTCGTCACCCCCCTCAGTGACTCATGATTTACCCCCACCCCTACATCTCCCACCTTCAGCCTGCCATCACGTGCTGCTGCCTGATTGGTCGATATTGACTTGATTAAACAGCCACTCACTGCGCTGCATCCTCCCGCCTCTAATTGCAGACCTGCGTATTTTATAATATCTCATTATAAAATATTTTTAGATCTACAGTATATTATGTTTTTATGTCCGATGCTCCTTGTGTTACTGTTGTTACAATGAAAGCGTAAGGAGTAGATGGCTGTTCTTAGAATTTACAAAACTTGACCAGCAGCAAATTCTAGAAAAACAGAGACATTTCGTTTGAATATCCTTCATAACAGGGAAGTTTAGCTTTGAGAATATGAGTAAAAAAGAATATGAGTAAAAAAGAATATGAGTAGGGTCAAATAGAGCCTAAGTAAATTTACAATATGCATATACAGGCATGTTACATGCAGAGTCCATGTAGCAACTGCAATATGCATGCTCTCACATAAAGGTGAACATTATTCGTGATGTGGTTCTCCTAAAAGAGCACCTCAGAGAGGAGTGTACTAACTCTGATGAGATAATGACTGGTATAAGCGCCTACGTGCTTAGCAGCTGGTAAAGCTAATCTCAGTTTCCTCACTCGAAAGTGGTGTCAGTGACGGGCGAGCCCAGGATTTGAATCCCACACATACTGATCCGCGGTCGAGTATCAGCTGATAGTGGTCGTCTTGAACTAAGTTATAAAGCACACACTACGTACCTTGTCCTCACAGATATGCTTGTCCTCATTATAGTCTAATCGAAAAGATTCTTTTCAGTGCCAACAACAAAATAAACATTTCATGCGGCAGTGGCAATATCGATTAGCTCTGCAGTGGATCAATAGGTTCACAGTTCAACTTTAAAACATTCCCGTCACTGATTTCATCAGTTCAACGTTGACGTCCCTGACATTGACTTATGGCGAGGAACCGGACGTTAAATTCCCATTGATTGATTTATTAAGAGACGTAGCTAAGGATAAACTCGGCTCTGGTATTTACCAAAGACCAATCAGTGATTAATCGTATCTCTACACTTACCCAGTGACTCAATCAGTGATTAATCATGTCTCTACACTTACCCAGTGACTCAATCAGTGACTAATCCTGTTTCTACACTTACCCAGTGACTCAATCAGTGATTAATCCTATTTCTACACTTACCCAGTAACTCAATCAGTGATTAATCATGTCTCTACACTTACCCAGTGACTCGATCAGTGATTAATCCTGTTTCTACACTTACCCAGTCACTCAATCAGTGATTAATCGTGTCTCTACACTTACCCAGTGACTCAGCGGGTTCTTTCGAGACAACTATTGTCACTTCTTCTCCACCTACTGACAGCGCCACCTGTGGAATGAAAGAAATAGTAACGTTTTATTGCTCCCTCAAGAAGTCGATACGGTAAATACCGTTATAAGTCGAACTGATTTGAAGTCTTCATTATCTTTAAAGATCTAGTATCAATCGCACCACAATTCTATAAACGTCATCCAAACAATAATCTACTAGTATACTATATATATTATACTATATAGGGGCCTATATATATATATATATATATATATATATATATATATATATATATATATATACTTGATTATATACACACAAGTATATAATCAAGTATATATATATATATATATATATATATATATATATATATATATATATATATACTTGATTATATATTTGTGTGTATTTAGTTAAGCGAAAGAAAACTTTAAAAATGTAAAGTAGCGGAGACACAGGTTGCTGTTTAATTGTTTTTTTTACTAAGCCTGTTAAGATACCAAAGAGAAGAAGAGCAACATAAAAGTGTAGAAATAGTATGAGACAAGAAAAGTCAAACAATTAAATACAGTGAAACCTGTAAACCACAATACTGAAACATTTTCAAATGTTGAAGTTTTTGAGATAAAACTTTCTTCAGTAATTCTATACAAACGATCATGCAATATGAGGTCAATTGATAGGCTATTATTGAAATGTCTTGACGAAATTTTCATAAATTTAAAAATGTATTGAATGTTGGAATTAAGTACTGCAGAAATTACTTAATTGCTCGTAAAATCTACTTGATCAGCTGGTGGACTGATAACTACCTGATCAGCTGGTGGACTGATAACTGCCTGATAAGCTGGTGGACTGATAACTACCTGATCAGCTGGCTGACTGATAACTACCTGATCAGCTGGGGGACTGATAACTACCTGATCAGCTGGTGGACTGATAACTACCTGATCTGCTGGTGGACTGATAACTACCTGATCAGCTGGTGGACTGAGTGAGACAGGTTTTGGAGGCACTAGAGGCTTGGCACCGGTGGGTGAGTTGACCTTGACCCTGTTTGATGGATGACCTTGACCTAGATTATTAGCTTCATCTGGACGAAGAGGTTGATCGGAAGATTCGATTAGTTCTGAGTCATTCAGCCCGGGGTTCTGTGAACAGCAGAGGTACGATAAATCAATACGAACTGATGATACATTCATTCTAAACATACGACAAATCAATACTAACTGCCAGTACATTCTAAACTCACGAGCAGTCAGAGCGCTTAAATACTACAGAAAAAGAGAAAGAGATAGAAAGATTGAGAGAGACAGAGAGAGACAGATATAGAGGGAGATAGAGAGACAGGTAGATAGAGAGAGAGAGATAGAAAGAAAATGAGTGACATCCAGTGACACCTTTGATAGTACAGGGGGAGGCACCTCGTGCTGGTAGTTGGTTGGGGATGAGCAAGCTGATCTCGAGGCTCGAGGACTCGACACCTCAGCTGCTACAGCTTCCTCAGCTGCTACTACAGCTTCTTCAGCTGCTGCCTCTCTAGCTGCTACTACAGCTGCTGCCTCGGCAGCAGCAGCAGCAGCTCTCTCAGCTGCTTCTAATCGTACTGCATCCAGCTGTAATCAAAAACAGTGACAAAACATTGAAACACGATCAGCTGATATCGAACTGATCGATAGCTGCTCATCAGCTGCTCATCAGCTGCTAATCAGCCGCTAATCAGCCGCTTATCAGCTGCTTATCAGCTACTTATCAGCTGCTTATCAGCTGCTCATCAGCTGCTAATCAGCCGCTTATCAGCTACTTAAAAGCTGCTTATCAGCTGCTCATCAGCTGCTCATCAGCTGCACGTAAGCGGCTCATCGGCTGAAAGTAATGAATTTGCTCATTAGTTGCTCATGAAATCAGTTAAATATAATTATGAATGGACTAAATTTTAAAATATATATACTAAATAAAAACTTTTAAATTACTACAAACATTTCAACGAATGGAAAAGTCAAATAGGAGATTGGCTGGTGGTGTGGTGTAGGACAGTGAGGATTTGAGACAGTCTATTTGTGTCCCGACCTTGGTTAAACTGGGATTCAAGGGAGGATGATGATGATTATAAGATCTAATGATCTTACGATGCACTTGTCGACGTCCACTAGGTTGCCGTCAGACTGCGCCAGTGGCAGGGGTTTGGCTATTCCCAGCCTGACCACACCTCTAGGCGTGGTCTTGAGAGTCTGTACCGCCTCGTCCAATGAGACTCTCTCAAGGTTCACGTCGTTAACATAGACCAGCCTATCTCCTGGAACAAGCTGTCCGTCAAGTTGAGCCACGCCTCCTGGTACCAAACTACGTATAACTATCACTATCTCGTCGTTGTGTATGGGATCCTGGATCAATCAATCAAGCAATCAATTAATCAATCAATCAATCAATTAAGCAAGCAAGCAATCAATCTATTAATTAATTAATCAATCAATCAATTAATTAATTAATTAAGCAAGCAAGCCAGCAATCAATCAATCAATCAAACAATCAATCAATCATTCAATCAATCAATCAATCAATTAATCGATCGATCAATCAATCAATCAATCAATCAGTCAATAATTCCAGCAATGAGTCCATAATGCTTTTCGTAATTTGTAAAATAAACTATTTAGTCAGACAACAGTTAAATGGCAAGTCCATCCGTAAATCACTTAAATAATCAAACACAAATTATTCTAATCAAATCAGATATAACAATATGCGACAGAAATACAAGCGCAAAATGTGACAATCACAAAAATAGAAGACACTGAGGTACTGAGAAATTTGATACTGAAATTGATACTGAGAAAGTATATACTTTTATTGGTATAATAGATAATAGTACGCTATAACACAGCCACACATTTTATATTTTTATATGGAAGTGTAATAAATAATAAAGTAAAAGTAAACAATTGGCTTTTTTAAATAATAAATAATAGTAATATATTTTATAGAAAAAATAATTGAGTATATATAACTGACGATAAATTAAACAAATAAACATTAATTACAATTAAGTGATCCATATTTTGTATAATTATATTTGTTATTGCATAATTATGTTTAATTAAATTGAATTATAGTGTAATTATATGTAAGTATAGTATAGTTATGTACTATGTTAGATTGTCACTGTTATATTAATTTGCTGCCTTTGGGTGAAATAAAGATTCATATTATTAGTATTGCTCATATCTAATATCTTCTATAGATCCTGATATGTCGTCAGAGGTCGATGAAATGAACGATAAATTAACTACCTGATAGTCTAGAATACTGAAGCCGAGTCCTCGCTCTCCCTTCTCTAGCTCTACACAGATGACGTCACTCGTCCAAAGAGCCAGTCCACTCAGTGGCTCCAGGGACCTCCACTTGAGTTTAGACCCATTGCACAGCACAGAGTGATCCAAAACCGATGATGCCGGTCCAGTCAGACCAGCCCCTGGGGCAAATAACTCCAGATCGGATTTGGCTTTGAACAGGCGCTCTGTGAGAGAAAGGTCCGAGGAAGAGGAGCGAGGGGATGGCACCAGATTTGGATCATCTTTGTTTGGCGGAGGGGGTGGACAGTGTGTGGGAAGTTTTCTCCTAGCACAGACCACAGAGACGAGCTGAGGCAAGTCCTTAAGAATAGAGACCACCTCAATGTGGTTCCTTCCCAGCAGTCTGGTGCTGTTCACCTGATCAATCAATCAATCAATCAATCAATCAATCAATCAATCAATCAATCAATCAATCAATCAATCAATCAATCAATCAATGAGCTGAGGCAAGTCCTTGAGAATAGAGACCACCTCAATATGGTTCCTTCCCAGCAGTCTGGTGCTGTTCACCTGATCAATCAATCAATCAATCCACTTAAAACTCATGAAGTTTTAAGTGACAGATCCTGAGGTGAATGGAACTCTCGTGGGTTCGAATCCCAGCCGCGCCGATCTGAGCGTAAAATCTCTGACATTCACTGAACTGGTTATACAGAAAATGGTGTAAATTGCCTAACGAGTTAAACATGTGGTATTGAAAGTGATAGATATCAACATAGTTGATCATATCAATATAATTCGGGTTTACTTTTTACAACTATTAGTAGATAAACACCTTCATAATTAAGAAATTTGATTGATTTATATCGTCACTAGAAGGATTACCTCGAGCAACTCATCTCCACTCATCAGCCTCCCATCGAGTCCTACCGGACCCTCGGGCAAGATTGACCGGATGTAGTGATGAGGATGGACCTCCACTCCGTTCTCTACGTCCACCGTGCCCTCCAGACTGATCCCTATTCCTCCAGTCTCCTTGAACTTCCGGACTTGAGCAACCTGCGGCAGTGATCAATCAGTCAATTAGATAATCTATCAATCAATTAGTCGATCACGCAGTGACTTAGTCAATTAATCAATCAATCAGATAATCTATCAATCAATTAGTCGATCACGCAGTGACTTAGTCAATTAATCAATTAATCAATCAATTAGATAATCTATCAATCAATTAGTCAATCACGCAGTCACTTAGTCAATCAATCAATCAATCAATCAATTAGATAATCTATCAATCAATTAGTCAATCACGTAGTCACTTAGTCAATCAATCAATCAATAAATTAGATAATCTATCAATCAATTTGTCAATCACGCAATCACTTAGTCAATCAATCAATAAATTCGATAATCTATCAATCAATTTGACAATCACCCAGTCACTTAGTCAATCAATCAATTAATCAATCACTTAGTCAATCAATAAATCAATTAATTAGTTTATCTATGCACTAGTCAAGTAATTCATTCACTCATGTTTGTCACACAAGGGTGTTTCCACCTGTAAATAAATAGAACCGACAGTTTGGCTGAGCGGTGGCTTGTTGGTAAGTTGTTCCGCAGCGGACCAGTCAGTGCTGGGCTCAAATCCAGTGCTCCATCCGTCACTGACATGCTATCGAGCAGGAAATTGACGTTAGTCTTGGCTTTAGTCATTTATTATTTAAACAAGTAAACAATATTAGACAATCAGTTTGTCAATCAACTAATCATTTACTCAATTGATCCAAAAGAGCAGAGATGAAGATGAAGAGCATGAAGTGCGCAGAATTAAATTCTATACGTCATTTTAATACTACGGCATAAATCGATATAAAGTCAGAGAACCACATTTCTACTAATTCTACTATTTCTACTATTTTAAATTCCTGTTAAGTCCCTATACGTCATAACACTAAGTCAATTACCGGTCACGGTTATTGATATAGACTCTAGGAATAAGTCTTGTTAAAAATTTATAACTCTATTTTGGCACAAGGAGTGTTCACACTTAATGAAATATTTACGGTAATAAAAAACAACCAGAGAATGGGTAAACAAAAACACAATAAAAAATAAATAAAAATATATAATAATAATAATATATTAAAAATATATTAGCAAAAATATATTTTATTTCAAAAATAAACATATTTAATTATATTTCATAATATATTATTAAATATATTATAAAATATATTATTAAAAAAATTAAAATAAAATAAATAAATAAAAAATAAAAAAAAAAAATATATATATATATATATATATATATATATATATATATATATATATATATTGACCCACTCACATAAACAGAAATTTAAGCCTGGGAGATGAGGACAAACAGAGCTAATGATAAGTGGAGTTAAATCCAGTAGAAAAGTTTGAGAGTGAGAAATACTTACAATTATATCAAAGGCATCTCCCACTATAGCACTCCACTTCATGGCTAGAATCTGCTCCGCGTCTGACTGCATTTGACCTTCTAGAGACAACCAGAGAATAGATAAACAAAAACACAATAAAAAATAAATAAATAAATAAAAATATATAATAATAATAATATATTAAAAATATATTAGCAAAAATATATTTTATTTAAAAAATAAACATATTTAATTATATTTCATAATATATTATTAAAATATATTATAAAATATATTATTAAAATATATATATATATATATATATATATATATATATATATATATATATATATATTGACCCACTCACATGTGGACATGACGAGGAAAGCGGAAGACATAGAAGAGTGGAGACGTTACATACCATGGACCTGCCAGTAGGCAGTGCAATAAGAGTGAGAGAGATAGAGAGATTAAAAAACATCAAATAGAGTTCATCTACTCAGTGCTCTGCTGGAAGATCCAATGCAAATATTTAATAGAAACAAAACATGATTGTCCTCATTACTCGCCACTACATGAGAACACCATGAGAACACCATAGATCAACTTAAGAGTCACATGGATCCTGTTATTTTAATAATATTTTAAATATAATATTTTAAACCTAACCACAAATTGCAAGCGCTTTTTAATGGATCACTGATTCGTATACTGAACAAGGTAACTAAAAACTCCTCAGTCGAAACGTTTATCTTCAAATGCTTAACCTTCACTTCACTTAACGCATTTATTTAATTCTATCTTCACCTCGTAATCTAAGAGAAAAACTAGTAACAAAGCTAAGGTTAAAGGTTTCCTCACTCGAAAACGATGTCAGTGACGGGCGAGCCCAGGATTTGAACCCCGCACATACTGATCCGCGGTCGAGTAATTTACCGACTTCGCCACTGTTTCCATCCATAGCATAAGGAAATAACTGATTAACCTGACAGTGAAGAACTCTGGACACTGACAGGTTTAGAGTTGATCAGAGAATCGTTCTGATCCAGAGATATAAGGTCTGCAATACACAGCGTATTACGAGCAACTGTAATTATATACTTACTCGTGATCTAGATGTTAAGCTAGAGAGAGGTAGACCACAACTGTTGTGGGATGCAGTAATTAAGAAGGACATAAAATATAGGGGATTGACTGATGATATGTTGTGGGACAGAGGAGTGGAGAAAGTTTATTCATATCCTAACCCTAGTTAAACTGGGATTTAAGGGAAAATGATAATGATGATGATGATGATGATGATGATGATGATGATGAATTGCTCGTAATACAAACTACGTAATACGTAATAACAAAAGGCAACGATTACTAAAGACGTCCCCGACATCATCCTTGAATGAGGAAACAGACGTTAAACCTTAATTATAGTTATTAATAACCATGGAGAGGAATGGAGGAATAACGAAAAGTACAAAAACAGAAACCAAGAAAGGAAACTGTGTAGCAGTATGTCGGTGTGTAACTATATATGGATTAATAATAATAATTAATATTATGATATTTAAGCAATATTCTCTCACATAAAAACTAGTTTAGATATACAGATGTTGTGGTGTGACACAGCCAATGATAGAGTTATGGCCCATTTTATGTGTAAACGATAAAACTTTTAACCAATTATAGATTTGGTCTTAGTTGCCCTGATAACTTAATATTCGCTTTATGCAAATATTAAGTTATCTTTTTTATTTTTTTCCGTTTTTTGAAACAATCTCGATCACAATCTCAGCCTAACTCGATAACGTTAAATTTCCAAGAATTCAAAGCGATAGAAGATCTTTGAGCTCTGCTATTGGCTAGTGCGACCAGCGCGCTTAAAATGTCCCAGAAAGAATTTCCCATACACGTTAGAATTTAGCGAATAAGCAACAAGCTTAACCGGTGGAATTTAAGATGCTAAATCAACAGATAAATCAGCGGATATTAGCGGATTGAGAAGTTCATAAAATCTAACAGTAGCTTTCCCCTGGATAAACTTGTAGATTTCTAGCTATCGGAACGTCATAAAATTGGACGTAAATCAACTGATACTAGCGGATTGTAAAGTTCATAAAATCCAACAGTGGCTATCCTCTGGATAAACTTATCGACTTCTAGCTATCGGAACGTCATAAAATTTGACATAGGCACCTGACGTGTCGATATGTTCTCCGGACTTGTGGATTATTTGATCGTAGATGGAGCCACCTTGCTTGTATCTAGCGAGCTTCAGTGTTACCACGTCACCCGTGTTACGTAATACCTCCACAGCCTGCTGGTTAGAATAGCCTTGCAGTGATTGATTGTCCACCTGCAACAATCAATCAATCAATCAATCAATCAGTCTATCAAACAATTTAACAAACAATAAGTATATAGTTACAGGTACATTATATATACATTATTAGATATTAGTTGATGAAACTGACGTTAACATTAGTCTAATTAGCTTTTTTAAGTCGACGTTATAAACATGTATAATTCTAACATTCAAAGTCCATCAATTAAAAAAAAACAGTTGCTGATTATTGACTATCGACTGATTGGTAGATTTTTAAGAGAACGTTAAATTATTATTGGAAATACAGACGATTGGTCAGCTGATATTTTGAATCTATTAGCTGATAGAGTGACTGATAAAATGAATGTATTGATAAGTTTATCAGCTGAAAAGCTGAAGACAATGTTAAGTTTATCAGCTGATATCATGAAAGTATTTATAAGTTTGTCAACTGATGAGGTGAATATATTGATAAGTTTATGAACTGATAAGTTTATGAACTGATAAGTTTATCAACTGATAAGTTTATCAACTGATAAGTTTATCAACTGATAAGTTTATCAACTGATAAGGTACCTCGATGATCTGATCATGTACTTTCAGTCCACCGTTCAGTGCTGCAGCGCTACCTTCAGCGACACTTCTTATAAATATACCAGCCACTTCATCTTCTGTCAATATCACAACGTCCATCATGATATCTAGCATTAGCAATCATTATCCAACATCTGAGAATCATTCAACCACTCAATTGTAGTTATTTAACTAAAATTCTTCTTTACACTTACGACATTAACATTAAATAATACAAGTATAAAGCAGCATTTAATCAAAGTTAAAATTATATTTTGATAAAGACATTGTTGGTAATAACAAAGATATAATTATTGTCCCCTCGTTAAAAGACAGACTTGGTGATGTAAATGACGTTAATAATTATAGGGGTATCACATTGATCCCGGTAGTCTCTAAATTGTTCGAGTTAGTATTATTGGAGATTTGTGAGATTTGTGCACTAAAGAGAGAGAGAGAACACATTTCAACTTATTTCATTAACTGATTAATTAATTAATTAATTGATCAGTCTGATTAGTAGATTAGTGGTTGACCGCTTGATTGATTTACTGATTGATTGATCGATTGCATACTCTCTCCACTGGAGGAGTCAGTGACGTAGCCAGCAATGGTTATGCCCAGCCCCCGGTCATCCTTGCTGAGCTTGACGTTAAACACCTCAGCGTCAGCCCCCAGGTGTAGAGCAGGTGGTTGATCATCTATCAATAGGGTGGGCGTCTACACATACAGGCACATACACTTACACATACAGGCACACACACACATAAACATACGTGCACACACACACACATACACATACAGGCACATATACATACACATACAGGCACACATACACATACAGGCACACACAAATACACATACAAGCACACACAAATATACATACAGCAACACACACATACACATACATGCACTCACATACACATACAGGCACACACACATACACATACGTGCACACATACATACACATAGAGGCACACATACACATACACATACGTGCACACATACACATACGTGCACACATACATACACATACAGGCACACATACACATACAGGCGCACACAAATACACATACAGGCACACACACACATATGTGCACACATACACAATATACACACACATACAAAAAGCAATAAGCTAAGTTTAAAGTATGTTTTCAAAACAAAAGTGTCAGAGATGATCAGAACCTACGATCTCTTCTTTAACGTTCTAACAGCAGCTGCTACATCCACACAGCTGCTACATCACACAGCTGCTACATCCACACAGCTGCTACATCACACAGCTGCTACATCACACAGCTGCTACATCACACAGCTGCTACATCCACACAACTGCTACATCACACAGCTGCTACATCCACACAACTGCTACATCACACAGCTGCTACATCACACAGCTGCTACATCACACAGCTGCTACATCAGACAGCTGCTACATCACACAGCTGCTACATCACTCAGCTGCTACATCACACAGCATTTAATTTAGTGTATGGGGCAATATTTATAGCATTTCAGTACATAAGTATAAATAATTTAGTCTAAGTATATTTATGTTCTTCTAGTACCTTCTAAATGTACATTTGTATATTTAGTTCCAAGTCGTGCATACATGAAAGATACGCATAAAAAAAGGGACAGAGATACAACTAAAGGCACACAGAGGAACATATACAGAGACAGACAAACAGATAAACGGACATACAGGATGAACCTCAGCAGGTAGCAGGATGTTCTTTCTAGACTGACTCAACATGGCGACTGCTGCATTGCTAGCTGCTACCATTTGTCTAGCTACAGCTGCTGACAGCAATGACTCAGCAGTAGCAGCTGCCTCAGCACCGGCCAGCAGCGGATCAGCAGCTGCAGCAGCTGTGGGGTCATCAGGTGTGACGGCGTAACCATTGAGAATAGCGTTTAGCTGCAGCACATGCTCGCTCAGGTGGTCTGTTGGTATGATGGGCGCGTAGGCGGGGTACTCAGGTGGGGGTTCAACTATGGCCCGGGCCACTATTAGCCTGACATGAGCCCCTGATTGACGCAGAACTGAGGCCACTTGTTCTGAACCCATGCCACGTACGTTGATGTCACCTATCTGTAGCACGTGATCCCCACTGTGCAGTCTACCGTCCTGTATCAATCAATCAATCAATCAATCAGTCAATCAATCAGGCCACCTGTTCTGAACCCATGCCACGCACGTTGATGTCACCTATATTAAAATCAATCAATCTATCTGTCAATCAATCAGTCTGTCAGTCAATCAATCAATCAGTCTGTCAATCAATCAATCAATCAGTCAGCCAGTCAATCAATCAATCAGTCAATCAATCAATCAATCAATGAGTTCGACATCCAACATCAATATACTGATATTTTTTTTTGTATTGAACGGTTTGCACTGCACGGTATTATACATATTGTATTGCATTGCATTGAATTGAATTGTATTGTATTGTACTGTATCGTGCCGTACCGTATCGCACTGTATTGCATTGCACTGTACTGTACTGTATCCACTGTATTGTATTGTATCGTTCAGCATGGCATTGTATTATATTGTAATATGTTGTAATGAATTGTAGTGTATTATGTCGCATTGTATTGTATCGTATAGTATCATGTCTTATTGTATTTTATCGTATCATATCGTATTGTATTCTATTGTATTGTATCGCATCGTATAGTATTGCATTGTATTGCATCGTATTGCATAATGTCGTATTGTTTCGTATTGTATTGTATTCTATCGTATCGTAGAGTATCGTATCCTATTGTATTGCATTGCTCACCCTATCTGCCACACCCCCTGGTATAATGGTCTTCACGACGACCCCTGTGCTCTTGCCTCCTATGATGTATCTTAATGTATTGTATTGTATCGTATTCTATTGTATCCTATTGTATCGTCTTGTATTGTATTGTACTCTATTCTATTGTATCGTATTGTATTGTATCGTACTCACCCTATCTGCCACGCCCCCTGGTATGATGGTCTTCACCACCACTCCTGTGCTCTTGCCTCCTATGATGCCGAATCCCAGGCCCGACCCGTCGTTGATGAGGTTAATGACCTCCAGCTGCGTCCACTCCGTGCTCAACTGTGCACAACACCACAGGGCTATCGTCATCCATGACAGCATCTCACATTTATACTATAACAGGTGATAATATAGTATACAGTTGAAAAATGAAGGTAGAAGATGGTAATGCTATAGTTTATCTATTCATTTCTTTATTCTTCAAATACAGAGAGGGTCATTATAAGAAACTTAAATAGAGTTCCTACTAATTCCAGCACTAGCATTAAACGCTTCATAAATTAAATACCGAAATTAACATTAATGCCAGTTTCCTTACTCGAAAGCGATGTCAGTGACGGGCGAGCCCAGGATTTGAACCCCGCACATACTAATCCGCGGTCGAGTATCTTACCGATATGTCAGTGATGTGCGTGACACCTGGCGAGGTACTCAAATTTTAAGTTAAATACAAAAACTCGCTGTAATTTTCAGACATTTCTTATGTATTAAGAAATAGGAAGAAGAGTTGGATAGAACACATTCTAAGGGGGGAAAGTATATTAAAATAGGTCATAGGAGGTAGAATGGAAGGATATAGAGGCAGAGGCAGGCCGAGACTAGGTATGTTAGATGATTTAAAGATCCATTCATAAGTGCAAGTGAAGAGAAAAGCAGAACAGAGAAGAATGGGGGCCTTATATAATATGGACCTGCCCACAAGCAGTGTACTAAGAGAGATATATCTTCAGAAAGAGAGCGAGAAAGAGAGCAAGAGATAGAGAGAGAGAAGATAGCTTGAGAGAGAGAGAGAGGGGGAGAGAGAGATAAAATGAGAGAGATAGAAGCAGAGACAATGAGAGATAGTGATATATAGTTTCAACAGACCTCTGATATTTACAACACAACAAAACGGATGTTAAATTTCAACAGATTGATGTGCTGAATGCTTGGCCTACAAGATTGATGGACATCAGGGTCGATAGTAGGACTTCGTTATCGATTGATTTTTGATCAATATCCACCGTATTAATTTAAATGTTCAGCCTTGAATTAATTAACGATGAGGCAAAACCACTTTCTAGTGCGGATGTGGCTTCAAAGCTAAATTTATTTTATTTTGTTTTTTTGTTCGTATAGCTTCACACATGACATACCCCATGTGCTTTATAGTTTCCTTTCTTGGTTTCTGTTTTAGTAGTTTTCTTTATTTCCTCCATTCCTCTCCATGGTTACTAGTAATCGTTGCCTTTTGTTGGCGCAAGTATCCCATATTTAAGTTTGACATTATCTTAATGAGGTACATAGCACGTAAGCATACACACTGTGACACACAGCCAAACAAACGATACCACGAGACACGTACGTATAGATATGAGGAGAGGAACTTAATTAACCAGTCCATCTTCCTCTATCTCACTCCTTTCATCTCTCTCTCTCTATCTGTCTCTCTCTTTCAATTCCACGCTTTCTCACTCATTTTTTAATCCATCATTCTCACTCTTCTCTTACTCTCTCTCTCTCTCTCTCTCTGTATCTCTCCCTCTCTCTATTTCTTTCTATCTCACACTTTCTACATCTCGATTTAAATCTCTCTCATTCTATTCACTCTTTCTCTTCTCTTCTCTTCTCTTCTCTTCTCTTCTCTTCTCTTCTCTCTCTCTCTCTCTCTCTCTCTCTCTCTCTCTCTCTCTCTCTCTATCTCTGCCTCACTCCTACTATCTCTCTTTCTATCTCTTCCTCACATCTCGTCTAATTAATTTTTGAAAGCGATGGGACCCATACTGAGCCACCCCTCCCCCACCCTTAAACACCCCACCTTTTCCTCATAGAGTCCTCCTCAAATTCTATCAGCTCATCAACCCCTCCCCCCCTCCTCGCTCTTCAATTACTTTCCGGCAATACCCAATTTCACTGCTATCTGACTGACTGCCCAGAAAAACAGCTTGCTACAACAGCTAATCAGCTGCTTGATAGAAATAGTTAATAAGCTGCTTGTTACAATAGCTAATCAGTTGCTTGATACAACAGCTAATCAGCTGCTTGCTGCAACAGCTAATCAGCTGATTGTATATATTAGCTAATCAGCTGCTTGCTACAACAGCTAATCAGCTGCTTGCCACAACAGCTAATCAGCTGCTTGCTAAAACAGCTAATCAGCTGCTTGCTACAATAGCTACTCAGCTGCTTGCTATAACAGCTAATCAGCTGATTGCTATATTAGCTAATCAGCTGTTTGCTACAACAGCTAATCAGCTGATTGCCACAACAGCTAATCAGCTGTTTGCTAAAACAGCTAATCAGCTGTTTGCTAAAACAGCTAATCAGCTGCTTGCTACAACAGCTAATCAGCTGCTTGCTACAACAGCTAATCAGCTGATTGCTACAACAGCTAATCAGCTGATTGCTACAACAGCTAATCAGCTGCTTGCTACAACAGCTAATCAGCTGATTGCTATAACAACTAATCAGCTGATTGCTACAACAGCTAATTAGCTGCTTGCTACAACAGCTAATTGCTACGAAAACTTGCTTCTAGGTTGCATTTCATCTTCTTAAGCTTGTGGGCACCTGGTACGATATATTGTTTAAACAAGGTATCTAATGTGCAAGTACAAATTCCTATAAAGTCATGTACAACGCAGTCTAAATATTGCAGTAGCCTCCTGGTAGCTGTGGTATTTATTTAATCCTGCAGGATGCTATTTAATAGAAATTCCACACTGTTAGTACTAAAGACTCAACTGAATTAAGTCTGCTTAACTATAACAAAAACAAAACAAAAACAAAAAAAACAAGAAAAACTAAAGCTGCAATTTAGAGTGCTACTATCGTCAATGACAACATCGAGCAATAGAGGACCAGAGTCATGCCAAGGAAAACAAAATCCATAATGATGCATATCCGATATCCAGAAAAATCAGTCCAAAGCGAAATAATTAAAGGAACGTAGGTTTAAAGGTCGCAGCTCATGTCGTAAGATAGAAAGAGAAATTTCAGCGGGTGGGTAGTTTTAACTGCTTGAAGGCTTGCACATTAAAAACAAACTTCAAAATGATAACCGCATTAACGTTAAACAGCACAAAATATATGTTTGTTAAAACACATTCGACAACTAACAAAAAATAGGTTTAATCGTCTATGAAACAGTCTACAGATAGATAACTAAAAAAACAGAAAGTTATGCACTATACGTTTAATTTGCTTTGAATTCAACATCTCTTATGAGACAGCTGATCATATAGAATGAAGCAGCTAACATCTCTTATGAGACAGCTGTTGCCGGTCAGCATGTGGTAACTGAGAGAATATATTCTGTCTCGCTCTGTCTCACTCTCTTCTCTTTGCCTGTATCTTTCTGTGCATCAATTTATATTTCACTCTCTCTTCCTGCCACTCTGTATATCTTTCTCTCTATTTCTCTCTCCCACTCTTTTTCTCGTTTATTCTTCCTCTCCCTCAATCTTACATTTTTCTCTATCTATCCCACACTCTCTCTCTTTCCCATCCACACTCTCTGTCGCTCTATCTATCACTAACTATCTCTTCCTCTCTCTATCTCTCTATTGATTACTCTCTGTATCTGATTACCCAACCTCCCACCCCATCTCTCTCTCCGTCTCTCACTCTCTCCCTCTCTATCTCACTCTCTCTCTCTCTCAGATGCTCAGTATTACAGTCACGTGACGGTCATTGAAGCACCTGGTACAAATCAGTTACACACAGTTGTTGAAGTGTTTCTATCTTTGTCCAATCGTGCAATCACTCAATCATGCAACCATGCTTAAATCTCTCTCTCTCTCTTTCTCTATATCTCTCTCTTTCTCTATATCTCTCTCCCTCTCTCTCTCTCTCTCTCTCTCTCTCTCTCTCTCTCTCTCTCTCTCTCTCTCTCTCTCTCTCTCTCTCTATCTATCTATCTATCTATCTATCTATCTCTTCCTCACTAGTGTTCAACAAATTGCAGGTCCAAGATACATATTCAGACTATCGTTACGCCTTCATACTCCATACATATCACGTTGAGCCTGGGAAGATTTATATGGTGGATATAGATAATTGTTAGTAGACTGAGATATACGTGTGACAGTGGAACAAGAGTAAAGACGAGTCAGTATCAACTAAAATAAGAGAATTCGAGGAGATACATACGACCATCTCTGAGAGGGTAAAGCCGGACGCCTCCTCGGGGACTTCCTCTTCAGCCGGCGAGCCCGGCCGGTCTAACGGCGAGTCATCCGGGACCCCCTGCCCTAGTCCTTCCCCTCGAGAGGTTGAGAGGCGCGACGGTCGACTCGGTAAGGCCGGCTTGACTCTCTGGGGTGGTGGAGGAGGGTTTGAACCCTCGGCTGAAGGCTCTGGGATCTGATGGGCGACTACGATGTGAACAGTTGTGGGAGCAGAGTGGATGATATGAGTGGCCTGGCGTAGTGTTAGTGAGCCAGCAAACAAGCGTCCATCCAGTGCAAGAATCTCATCTCCCTCTCTCAACCGACCGTCTCTAATCAACCAATCAACCAAACAATAAATCAATAAATCAACCAATCTATCAAGCAATCAATACTTTAATCAATCAATAAATCAATCTGTCAATAAATCAATATATCAATCGGTCAACCAATCAATCAATTAATTAATAATTCAATCAACCAATCTATTAAGCTATCAAACAACCAATCAATATATCCATCAATCAACTAATATAATATATCAGTCAATCAACCCACCAATCTATACATAAATTAATCAATCAATCAGTCAGTAGATCAATCAGTTTATCAATCAATCAATCAATCAATCAATCAATCAATCAATCAATCAATTAAGTACTCATTAGAGTTGAATACTGCGTAGTCTTGTAGCTAAGTACATATTAACAATTTTTGCAGTCAATTCATACTGTCAATTCACTGACATACCATATCATTGTAGTGAACAGAAGAACTATCCGTGACGAGTTGAAAATGAGCTGATATGATAAGATAGGTACAATCATAGTGCAGCATGATGATCTCTTATAGGCCTTTATTCACTAACAGAGTCTTCAACTATAGATCCCTTATATCCCATATATCACAAGAGTCTCTAGCTATAGATCTCTTATATCCCATATATCCCAAGAATCTCTGGCTATAGATCCCTTATATCCCATATATCACAAGAGTCTTCAACTATAGATCCCTTATATCCCCATATATTCCAAGAGTCTCTGACTATAGATCTCTTATATCCCATATATCACAAGAGTCTCTGACTATAGATCTCTTATATCCCATATATCACAAGAGTCTCTGACTATAGATCTCTTATATCCCATATATCACAAGAGTCTCTGACTATAGATCTCTTATATCCCATATATCACAAGAGTCTCTGACTATAGATCTCTTATATCCCATATATCACAAGAGAGATCTAATAGTATCCAGGTCAATGCTGAGCTACGCTTTAAATTATCAATCATCGTGATCATCACCATCATCATCATCATCATCACCATCACCATCACCATCATCATCATCATCATCATCATCATCATCATCATCATCATCATCATCATCATCATCAACAATGTGTACGTTCTACTACACTTCTATTATCTATTTAAGTGAAGAACTCAATGTATATACGTTCTACTACACTTCTATTATCTATTTAAGTGAAGAACTTAAGGTATATACGTTCTACTACACTATTGATATCTATTTCAGTGAAGAACGCACTGTATACGTTCTATTACACTTCTATTATCTATTTAAGCGAAGAACTCAAGGTATATACGTTCTACTACACTATCTATTTAAGTGAAGAACTCAAGGTATATACGTTCTACTACACTATCTATTTAAGTGAAGAACGCGACAGACAGGTCTGTCTCTAATCTGCCTGTCTTCGTGAGATCACGTTAACGCAGACATACAGGCAGTCACACGCAGGCATACAAGTAGACACACGCCTGAGCTGTCGACAGGAAAGCTATAGCAAGCCATCTACTGGGCCTCATGCATTGCTTCAGCTTAGTTCAGCGAGCAATAGTCTCCCACACCATATCCTGCCAGGCCGGAGGAGATAATGGTTTCTAGAACTATCTACAGAATGTTATGCTTGTAAGACACACGTGATATCAAGGTTTCACAGAAAGGTATTTAGTTATATTACGTAATAGTTTTATATTTCAGACATTTCTTCTAGTATATATAAATAAAACTTAATGGCTATCACATCGCTTATCATATTTGCGAACACAATCGACGAGTTAAATATCAATAAAAACAATGATCAGAGCATATAATCTAAGCATAACCTAAATCAATTACGTATCAAATTACATTAGAACCTTTTGAAGAGCTATAACTATTCTCCATTCTATATACGAGGAGAGTTACTGATCAGAATGTTGAAAACAAATAGCAGATGACTGCAGGTATTCTACAGCTGAACTAAGCGTTCACTGCGCCATTCCCAGCACAAAATCGCCGAGAGCCGGCGACTTGAATATTTTATAATGTGAGGAACGAGACAGCAATCAACAATCAGCAACCATACAACAGCTGCTGTAAAGCAGCTGCTGCATAACAGCTGCTGCACAACAGCTGTTGTAAAACAGCTGTTGTAAAACAGCTGCTACACAATAGCTGTTGTAATACAGCTGCTGTAAAGCAGCTGCTGTAAAACGGCTGCTATAAAGCAGCTGCTATTAACAGCTGCTGTACAACCTCTGTAGCTTCATCGACATCTATACAACAGCTGCTGCATCTTTCAATTAAATTCTGTGAAACTGTTCAAAGCAACAAGAGAAGTCACTGCAGGATCCATGGCGAGCAGGTAACACACTCAGGTCTCTCTTATATTCAAGACGCGCCAAAAAAATTTGTATACCTGTTTGTAAGTTCGTATGTGAGATACCTGTGCGTGTGTGTGTATGTGGTATGTTGGTGAGTGTTTAAAAAGTTGAAGAAAAACTTTTGCTGTAGACAGCATGCCAATAACGAGGAGAGCTGATTTGTTAAATGTTTTCAAGGGGGAGGGTTTGGGAAGAGGTCGAAGGTTTTCCAGGAGGGTAGTCAGGGCTTTGCTTTTGGGGGGGAGGTAAAAGCTGGAGAGACTAAACTTTCGTCAGGGGGCCATACATCTGCCAATCTGGGTCGATACCCCTACCCCACCCCCGGCAAATCTATCCCGAGGGAGGTGCCAGATTTTAGACAAATTGATTAACAGTTCTTTAACCTTTAGGAACTTTCACTGTTTCACACATTTAAAATATAGACACTTTCAATATAATGTGAAGTTTAGGCGGCCTCATGAAGGATAAAATTCATAAGAGAATTCCCACGTAAATGTTTCCCATGACAGCAGATTATCAACATGGCAGCAACTGCGCTCAACACCAGCCCCCGCTGCTGCAGCAATAAATTGAATATAAAATTAGCTGCGAGCCTCAGGCCTACAATAGGCCTTCACAGCTGTTAGGCTGATAGCATAGGCCAATCGGTGCATCTACATTGTAAAGCAGACTTCTCTATTAAAAAACATCAATGTTCGCAACTTGCACTAATCGTTACCTTGTATTTTATTACAATTTTCGCTCGTACATTTTATCGCTGTTGTAAATTTTTTGCTGCCATTTAGTAACAATTAAATGTCAAAGAGCTTCCCGTGGGTTTTGAGTTCCGTTTCAAAGTGTGATGTGCTAATGAATTCAGAGAGCAGCGCACAAGGCTGGACACTGAATTAAAGTTGCCTTCCTAAACAATAATGTTGGCTGCAATGAGCTGATTCGGTGCCTTTCAACCAAAACTGCTCTCCTCGTGTGAATAGGTAATATTAAGAAATCCAAAAGCACGGACGCCTTCCGGTTGAGATCTAAAATTAAAACTATCTTCTTAAAAGCTAAAACTAAAAAGCTAAGGTTAACGTCAGTTTCCTCACTCGAAAGCGATCTCAGTGACGGGCGAGCCCTGGATTTGACTTCCATACCGACTTCGCCACTGGCTCCAGTGGCGAAGTAACAATATGTTTAATATGGATTCGTAGATGAATATGCACAGAACGCTGCGCTTTGGCACGGTGGTAAAGGCAGAAAATCGAGTGAGAAGTCCATAACAATAAATCCCACTATAAATAATAAACAACAGAATGAATTTTGACAGGAAATCTGATATAAAGTAGTTGATGCTTTCTGACCTAGTTGTCCAGTACAGTGTTTTTAAATCTCACAACATGAGGGACGTTATACCCGTACGCTTTTATAGTTTACGACGAATCAGTAGCCTGAAACTTACACTGAAGAAATCATCATCATCATCACTCTTTTATTTTCAGACAACAGTCCATAAGACATTCCAAGATAATAATAATAATAATAATAATAATAATAATAATAATAACACACATTATAGTGAAATGATAAACTACGTTGATATCTATCACTTTTAATACCACATGTTAAATCCGTTAGGCAATTTTGATCATTTTCCGTGTATAGCCAGTCCAGTGAATGTCCAAGATTTTACTCTCAGATCAGCGCGGCTGGGATTCGAACCCACGAGAGTTCAATTCACCTCAGGATCTGTCATTTAAAACTTCATGACGTTAATAACAATAATAACAACAATTAGAGTGCTACAGTCATTACTGAGACCAAATCAAGCCGGCGAGCAAAAAAAGAAGGTCCAAAAACGGTGCAAATTCCAAAATCCAGAAATTCAGTCCAACGTTATTTACACCTCTAACCATTGCGCTATTGATACATTCCATGACAGAAACAAGAGAAAAAGACAGAGAAATTCGGGCAGTTTTGTAGGATTCTTCATGTTATTCTTCAGTTTAATTTGGACTTTGGACTGATTATCTGGATTTTGGAATTTGCACCGTTTTTGGACCTTCTTTATACTCGCCGGCTTGATTTTGTCTCAATAGTGCTCGGTGTTGTCATTGATGTAGCACTCTAATTGTTGCTATGTTATGTTATGTTAATGTTATTAACTAATTGGTTGGAAGACTGTTTACATGTCAATGGTAACCTTCTACTAAAATCAGAGCAGCTGCGCCTCTAGCTACGTCAGGAGCTGCGCCTCATGCAACCTCAGCAGCTGCGCCCCTAGCTACGTCAGCAGCTGCGCCCCAAGCAACCTCAGCAGCTGGGGCTGTAGCTACGTCAGCAGCTGGGCCTCATGCAGCCTCAGTAGCTGCATCTTCGCCTCATGCAACCTCAGCAGCTGCGCCTGCGTTTCAAGCAACCGTAGCAGCTGCGCCTCAAGCAGCTGCCCATCAAGCAGCTGCGCCTCTAGCTACGTCAGCTGCTATCAGCCCTAGCAGCTGCGCTTAGCTGCAAGAGCTGCTTACACACAGGGAGGGCGCATAGCACTAATTTGGAAGTCAGGCGGTGGCTTCCGTTAACAAATCTACATGGCGAAATTTAAAGAAAGATTAGTTGATTAGCCAGTACAATTTAAAATTAGAGAATTTGATTTTAAATGATTTTGGTTTGACGCAAGTCTAACAGAGTTGTATACTCTATGGGATTTATTCCAATACGAAAGGATTCCCGCTTAGCATTTAACCGCTCAGCTTAAAAATACAACATTTCCTTTATTCCGGTAATATACGGAAAATAATTGAAAAACATATCAATCTTTAAATAATTTCTCAACAGCTCAATTTCTCAATCATAGTCAAATTAATTAAGACTTCTCACAACAACAACTAATTACCTACGAGATCTTCGTAGCCTAGCAAAAATTCTACACGTTTATATCGATGCTAATCAAGTATCACAATGAGTGCACTTAAAGGAAGCCTGCATTTAAAACAGTTAGCATCTGTTGCTGCGTCAAAAAAGTCACATTGACAGCAAAGCTTGAGCCCTTCCACATAGTTATAAACTGGTGTCAGGAAGCGTAGACATTGCAAGCTAACAGGAGATACTGGAACCTTCGTCAATGCGCTGCAGTTGAGGCATGGTAAAGTAAACCTCCATTCCGCTAGTACTGACTACCCGGATTTAGGTTCGCACCGTTTATGGACCCAGCATATCTGCTCATCGGTTGTAATTTGGTTCCATAGTGTTCGATGTTGTCATGGACAACAGTAGCACTCTAAATCGTACTGTTATTGTTGTTGCTAAGCTCTTCAAGACGGGGCTTGAAAAGCGTTTCGGGCTGCTGACATCATTAGCTGGGGTCGGGGTAAGGACATTTTGTAGCAATTTCTGAGCCTATAGGCGCTCACAAAACGAATATCGTTTTTGACACTGATTTAGGATAAACATCTGCAGTCTACGACTGGTCTATTCTTCATCAACCCGGACACAACACGGATAAAAAGCGTAGAAACCCTTCGGGACGTGACACTCACATCATCAGTAAGAGTAGACATAGAGATATGAAGCTATACTGGTGTGTCTCAAACAGCTACGTAATGTTAATCTACTCTTATGAAATACTATCAGTTCATTATCGGAACATGCCTCAGTGAGTCAGTACTGAATTGCCTTTACAAATTATACATTACAATGTAATTTTTGATTTGATGATACGATAGTATCTTCAGCAACTGAATGGCGGGATGGCTAGCGAGCTTGTCTGCTAGGTATGACCTAATGGTTTGAATCTCTACCGGACTGTTTCTCCCTAGTGATACTGAAACTGTCGTTAAACTTTACAGTTCTAACAGGTTCTGATTATTGTGATCATGTGATAGATTAATTGATTAAGTACTGTAGGATTTTGATTGATTCACAGATCACAGGCTACACTGTGATTGTGACTGATGCCCAATATTATAAACGGGAAAATATCCTCGCCGATATCATTCTCTACCATTTGACTTTATTCGCGAGATAACTAAAAATCTGCTTTTTGCATTTTATGAAGCTTTTCTATTCTCAACTTTCAATTATCTTGAGCCTGTTAAATCATATATTCGTAATATGTACTTTTTCTATTGTTGTGCATGCTTATCAATGTTTACTCGAATGTTTGCTTTCGTTTGATTTTTGTATGATTTAGTTGGCTAGTATTTCAAAATATTTACATGAATGTTGTTTGTCAGTGATTTGGTGTTGATGCTGAAATAAACACATATCTCTCCTCTCACAGTTCCAAGAATTCTAAAGAATTGCGCGTATTTCGCGTTCTCCTATTGGCTGAAGGCACACGCGAATGTCAGCCGCCTTGCGACAAAGTTTGTTTTAATTTAAGCAAAAGATAACCGCCAGCGTTTCAGCAGATATCTTCCCCGTCACAAGCAGCTGAAATCACCTCAGATATCGGGCGAAAAATGGTTCACATCATCCAAAAGTGACTTTCAGCGACGAAATCGTTCGGAGTGAAAGCTATCTTCGCCACATAAGATCGGATCTAAGAGAGCTGCAGACAGATTATTACATTTGTGAGAGAGATCTCAACTGATTGCAAGATACTCTCACTATCTCGAGTGATTGGTTGAAGCGATTGATTTATTAATAGGATATTGATTGATTGATTGTTTGATTGATCTTCATACCTGTTAGCTACTCCACCAGGTTTTATATCCTGCACATAGATCCTCATCCTCTTCTTTCTATCAGCCTTCAGCCCGATGACACTAAAACCCAGATTTCCTTCCTCGTCCTTACTCAACATGACCTTTTCCATCAGTCTTCCACAGGCGAACTCTGCTATCTTGCTCTCCAGTAACCTCATCTCCAGGGCAACATCCCTGGTGAAGCCCTCCTGCCTCATCTCTAGGGCAACATCCCTGGTGAAGCCCTGCTGCCTCATCTCCAGGGCAACATTCCTGGTGGAGCCCTGCTGCCTCATCTCCAGGGCAACATCCCTAGTGGAGCCCTGCTGCCTCACCTCCAGGGCAGGGACGAGGGGCACGTCGCTGTGGACTGAACTCACGTCCGAGACATCGACCTCGAGCAGAGGCGACTGACTGAGGCGCACCATGTCTAGCACAAGCCTTCCTGCAGCGTTCAATCATTTCATAGATTACTGCACGTGTCGCTGCTACACAGTGCCCCAAGGTACAGAGTGCCCCAAGGTACACAGTGCCCCACGGTACAGAGTGCCCCACGGTACAGAGTGCCCCACGGTACAGAGTGCCCCACGGTACAGAGTGCCCCACGGTACAGAGTGCCCCACGGTACAGAGTGCCCCAAGGTACACAGTGCCCCACGGTACAGAGTGCCCTATGGTACAGTGTGCCCACGGTACAGAGTGCCCCACGGTACAAAGTGCCCCATGGTACAGAGTGCTCGTGTTGAATCCGGGGTCTCTAAAGAATAGACTAACGTAAACTTCACTTGTCTTTAAAGGCTACTAAGCTAGAACTTAGCAAGTGAATGAAAAGCAACAAAGAAGCCTATTGTCCCAAGTTAAATGTAAGGGATCAATTTATAGACCAGAGAGAGAGACATAGAGAAAAAGAGAGAGAGCGATACATAGAGAGAGAGAGAGAGAGAGAGAGAGAGATAGAGAGAGACAGAGAGAGAAGAACCATGATCATTTATTTGTAACAGAAACAGATTTAGACAGCAGACTTAGAAATTTGTAACATCTATTAGCCACTTAGCAGAACAGAAAGGAGCGAGAGAAAGAGACAGAGAGAGAGAAAGAGAGAGAGTGACAGAAAGAGAAAGAGTGACAGAGAGAAACAGAGACAGATAGAGATGTTGATGGAGTGAGGGAACTACCATCAGGATCAATCTGGAATTGATCCGGTTGAATGAGGTTGCTCTTGGAGAGATAGCTGATCTGATGGAGAGAGTCTTGGATGTGGAGCAGCTTGGTGAAGAGAGGTGATCTCAGAGTATGCATCAGAGTCTCCAAGTCTTTCTTCAGTGGTACAGCGTCCATAGGCAATCGTGTTCTTACTGTCTTCAGTGCCCTACATGATGCCTCACAATCTACATCAATGAATTAATCAATCAATCAATCAATCAATCATGGCATTAGAGTCTCTAGGTCTCTCTATTGCTACAGTGTCCATGCTTCACAATCTTCATCAAAGAATGAATGAATCAATCAATCAATAAATCAATCAATCAGTAAGTCATTCAATCTGTTCATGGTTCAGCAATTACAAATCTATCGATTTATCATTTTGTAGCTTCAATACTTTTTATATAACTCGCAGTATTTACAGGCATCACTGTAAACCGGTGAATCGCTTGATATAAAACTGTTAGCAACTTGTAGTTTATTGTAAGATTGAAGGTCTGCACCCAACTCTATTTCTATGCCCCACTTCCATCAGTTACTATAATACCCCTCCCTCCCTCCCTTTACTTTTATCTGCCCCTGACGTACTTAAGAAGCAATATTATGTAAAGTAGAAGCAATATAATGGAAGCAAGATTAGAAATAATATTAATATTATATATTAATATTACTTTGGACTGATTAACTGGATTTTGGAATTTGCACTGCTTTTTGGACCTTCTTTTTGCTCCCGGCTTGTTTTTGTCTCAATAATGCTCGATGTTGTCATTGATAACAGTAGCACTCTAAGTGTTGATGCTATTATTATTATAACATATTGTTGTAAGGTATTATAACAGAAATATATATATATATATATATATATATATATATATATATATATATATATATATATATATATATATATATATATACACACACACACACACACACACACAAGACTGTATCAGCAAGCATAAAAATACTTGTCTATGGTTGCTCAGTTTTCGCTGGAAAACGTCCGCGCATATCAGAGTTACAAAGTTTATAACATTTTATTGTCTTCAGTCACAGAAAACTCAACAGATAGAAAACGAGAATAGATGTCCTTCTTTCCAACCTTCAATTAGAGACGTCATCTTCAAGAAAAGACGAACTGAAAGCTAAAAGTAGTCTCGAAGCTCAGGTCAGTCAATTCTGGTTCTTGAAAGAATAATCCAGAAGGAACCGAACCCCGCACCTATGAAACAAGATCAGCCCAATCCACCGTGCTAACTTCCTAAGCCAATAT
Organism: Enchytraeus crypticus; assembly: GCA_905160935.1. Taxonomy (NCBI): domain Eukaryota; kingdom Metazoa; phylum Annelida; class Clitellata; order Enchytraeida; family Enchytraeidae; genus Enchytraeus; species Enchytraeus crypticus. The sequence continues at coordinate 712,976 of CAJHZI010000695.1, read as the reverse complement.
TTACGCCAAACAAACTTCTACACTATACAACTCCTAGCACACATTATACAAAACAAAACAAAACGATTGGTAGAAGAGGTTTTAAAGATCAGAGAATAGTATCCTGAGAATAGTATTTAAAGACAAAATATACACGACAAGTATGCTTCAAATTCCTTGCTGAATTCTACGCAGACCCAAACCTGGGAACTTCTAATTTTAAAAGTGATGAAGTAAAATAAAATAGTAGTCCTATATTCTTCTAGCACTATATCTGAATTAGATAATAAACATCCCTGCGTTAACAAATGTGTCCGGGACATTGAAGATTCGATCTACCGTTAATAGACCGTGTCGTAAGAGCCCACGTACTAAGCAAGAACTGAGAAAGGCAAACGCAAACCACCTCAGAAACCATATTTTCCCAATTATAGGCTACACAAGATGAGGATAGGACATATAGGTTATAGTCTTTTCTGAAGGGATTATAATCTGTTGAGCTATGGAGTGCTCTATAAGGAGCGATAAGAGAATCTGAGTATAAATATTTATCTTGGACTTGTCACATGTTAGAAAACTACAGAGATAGAAAAATACATACTAATACATTAAATATTTTGTTTAGTATTCTTGTTATTTAATTGTATTCTAATTTAAAATTTAAAACTATATTACATTTGTTAAAATTTTATTATAAATTATTTTATAATTTGAGATTTTAATACAGCAAGTTCAGCTAATATATAGGCCTACTGTACAATCCCTTTTTGATAATTATAAATAAGACGCGAAATATTTACATAGTCTACAACTAGAAGTTAAAATATAATGACGATCTCAAATGGATAAAATAATATATGGATAAAAGTCTCAACTTCTACACGTATATACTGCACTCAACAACGGCTATTCTTACAACTTTAACGCTATTAAAGCTACTTGAGTTGAGTTTCAAGTTTCACAGCCCAGCTGCTGACAGCTGTTGTCAGCTGCTGAAACTTTTATCAGCTGAGGCTCAACCTGCTCAGCTGCTGTATTATTGTTGATACTGTTGTTGATTACAAGCTGTGGCTACTGTTAATTCTCAGTATATATTTCATTATTTTTCATTATATTACAATCAATGTACGTTATACTAAACTGCAAGCTTCACACGTCGGAATTTTATCTACCTCTTAAAATAATTAATAATAATAATATAATATTAAATATTAAATAAGATACGAATAATAGGGTCTAATGTCCTATTTTTAAATATTCCTGGCTGTGAGATTGATTGATTGCTGTTTGACAAACAGTTCTCGAGCACCTACCAAACTTCTTGTGTCCTACGAAAGTTAACACCTTAGTTTAAAGTCTTTTCACTGGTTATAAACTTTAATGAGCGCATCGTTTATAAGACGCCGATATAACACGCCTATAGATAAATTAAGCTTTCTGTTTTCTAATTATTGTTATAAGTGAGTATGTTTTTCTAAGTAAGCTGACTAAGCTCTTTTGAATCATTGCTTCCCTTCAAATTTCGCTCATAAAGCATCGAAATCGTGGATATCTTTTAGATTCTTATAACTATATTCGATCCGTTCACTCTTCAGAACTTCAACCATTTCTATCACATCTGCTTTGTACTCAATTATAAGCGTCTATCAAGGTTGAAATTAGAGAATCTGTACCTTATGTTTCTTTCAAGAGAAATTGCAACCATGCAATCTTTCTTTTTAAAATTCTTATCTTAATTAGTACTGATTTTTAAAATATTACTTTACAAGGTCAATATTGGGACATTTTATTTTACTCGTCGGCTTGACTTGTATTCGATAGGGATTTATGTTGCCTACTTGTCATTGACGACACTGGCACTCTAATTGTTGTCTTGTTATAATACATTTCAAATATCTGACCGTCAACTTTTTTAAAAGATCAAAGTCACTTCGATCGCAATTAATGGACTCTTGTTCCAATTCATTTATTTTTGACTTACTCTAAATTCTTACAGGTATCTTTGGCTCTACAATTTTCCAGTGGCAGGGCAACAATAGTCTACAAATTAATAGCAATATGTCAAACAGTTTTAGATTTTAGACACTCTATTAAAAGAGTTTTGTGATTTCTATTTACGAATGCTGGATGCTGAAATTATAGCAAACTTTTAGTCAGATAATTGATGTGTTACTTAATAAGTGTCATGTTAAATGTGGGAGCCTACCACCGCATTACGGAATAATTGTAAACAAATTCCATAGCTACTGAGTGTTAACCAATACCAGTTATATTTATAAACGCTGATTTCATGGTAGTTTGCTAAGTTAATAATCTCGCTATTGCGTATTTGACAAACCTGTTGATTTTATTTTTATTTTCTAATATTGATTTCTATTTAAACCTCTTCAGTGATTCTGTTAATTATCAGAACTTGACGGACTGCGCGGCATGCAGTGTCACTACGAACTGTTAGGCGTAGCACGGGACGCTGGAGATGACGAGATTAAGAAATCTTACAGAAAACTTGCTCTTCAATGGCACCCAGGTTAAGCTTGATTTCACATTGATGATATTTAGAATACAGTTTTATCTTTAAAATTCAGAAACTATTTTCAACTTAAATTCTAGAATTTATAAATTCTATGAAGACTTATGGCCGTGGTCAGCAATACTTATAAGGTCAGTAAAGAGGGATTTTGTTGGCTGAAATTAACATTTCATAAATTGGATCGGTATAATGATTTTAAAGGATACATATGGTGACTATCATCAGTAATATACAATGAAAGAGAAAATTGTAGAATAAATAGAATAAATTACGATGTAATTGTACTGTTAAGATGCTAAAAGACTTACGTAATAAATCACATTGCTGTCCTGAGGTTTCACTACTTCTAATAATCAGTCCGACTCTATACGGCTAATCGAGAATAGAACAGACACTTGCAATCTACGGTTATTTAAATTTCACTCATATATTTTAAGGAATATAATGTATCTACAGACTGTATGGAATAAATGAAAGAAATGCTTGGAACACAAGCTTCTATTTGTTTCTTATTTGAAAGAAAATTTATAGTATCATTTCAGATCCAATTTGATTCTATTAAAAAATGTTCAGGTGCAGCTAAGTTGCCCAATAATGACAATAATTAATCAACTAACCTCAACTCTAGTCATAATCATTGCTAATGCTACATGAGAACGATACACAACATATCGGATCCTGTACAAAAGTAGCACAACAGCGTAATTACATAAGATTGTTATGAAATTTGACTAAAGTGATATGTAATTGTTCATGATCTCAGAAATTTGTAAATAGTTGTTGTAGTTGATGTTTATTTATTATTGTTATCCGGTACTGAAAATAACAAATGTTTTTTTGTGGATGCTAATTTTATTGTTGCACAGTGTAGATGGGAGTTCTAATTTTATTGAGACACACTGTAAATGGGGTTTCTAATTTTCTTAGTGCGTGCTGTAGATGGGGCTACAATTTTGTTAAGTGTGCGCTGTAAACGGGGTTTCTAATTTGATTAAGTGTGCACCGTTGATTGAGCCAATATTTATTGCTACACACTGTAGATGCATGTTAATGCATGGCCTGGAGGAAGTCTATTCGTATCCCAACCCTGGTTAAACTCGGATTTAAGGGAAGATGATGATGATGTCTGTAGATGCATGTTTTATGCCGTTGTTTTCAGATAAGAATCCCGACAGGGTTGAGGAATGCACGAAGCACTTTCTGAAGCTGCAGCAAGCCTATGAGGTTCTGAGTGACCCACAGGAGAGGGCGTGGTATGATAAACACAGGGATGCCATCCTGAGAGGAGGTAAAAGTATTGAAAACAGCGACAACAATTAACCAGAACTACAACTACAAGATTGTTCTATATCAGCTTTCTGCTGTTAATTGTAATTGTAAATTATAGTTAATACTTGCAGTAATATAATTAATTTAACTAGTTTAAAAAGTTAAATAGCAGTTTTTAACTATAGTGTATAATGAAAATAAATATATAAATTTTATTATAATTTAGAGTGATTTATTGTATAACTATGGTGTCATCATAAATGAAGTGTTTTATATAAACTTTTTAATATTTTAATAAATTATTTTTCCAAATTATTTTTCTGTTTTTCTGTTTTTGTTATTATTGATTTTATAAGGTGTCTTATTTTGACATTTTTTTTGGCGTAATTTTTTATATCGTGAAAATTAGTATCTTTTATTTGCATAATATTCTTAAAATTGTGGGATCTACTTATAACTTAATTGATCAAAATTAGTAGTTAATTGGTACCTTTTAGTTATACTGAAAGCAATGGCTTGATATAATTGAATGCTTTAAAAACTGTGTGATTTATTTTTTGTTGATTGACGTCTTGGATTGGTATATCAATTATTACTCACTATTGATTGATTGATATGAAGGATTGATTGACGCAAAAGATGGCTTGAATGATTGATATTGATGCCGAATTGATTGATTGATTGATTGATGCACAGGACTGGGTCATGGAGATCAGTATAACGATAGTTGTTTAGATGTCTACCAGTACTTCAATGCTTCGTGCTACTCGGGTTTCGGCGACGATGAAAACGTTAGTAACTTGTTTTTGTTCTTGTTTTCTTTGCGAATCTAAGTTTTGATTCCACTGCGAGCATTGGTAATATTGCAATTAATTATTATTATTAATTAATTATTTCCAGAAATTGCTACAAAAATGTAAACGAATGGAAAAGTCTCAAATAGGGGATTGACTGATGAGATGATGTAGGTCAGAGAGGATTTGAGACAGTCTATTCGTATCCCGATCCTAGTTAAACTGGGATTCAAGGGAGGATGATGATGATGATGAATTAATGATTATTAATTATTAATTAATTATTATATTTAGTAACATTGGTAATAACATATTTACTAGGACCTGAGTTTTGACGCTCTTCTGTTGTTGCGCAGGGATTCTACTCAGTGTACGCAGAGGTGTTTAGAACGATAGCCAATGAGGACAGAGAGTTTGTGGAGCTAGGAGAGGGGGAGGAGTATCAAGTTCCTGAGTTTGGTAACTCTGAGAGTGTCTATGAAGAGGTTAACACTGGCAATATTTATTTATTTATTTACTACTACAAGAGATTAAAAATATTATGGATTATTGCTAGAGCTTACAAACTTGAAAAATTCTGAAATTAAATTATTTCGGTCAATGTAAGCACCGTTTGCTAGTATTCTATGCCGCATGTTTTACTCTAGTGCTTCTCTATGGCTAGCTGAAGATAAATGTCTTCTGAATAGACCCTTGAAATATACGTAAATATCTTATTTTATCTGTATTATGTAACACATTCAGTTTGCAGATCTGTGTGTGTGTGTGTGTGTTACTAATGTCAGGTGGCTGTTTTGATTGATTGATTGATTGATCGATTGATTGATTGGTGCACAGGTAGTAGGACCATTCTATGCACACTGGGAGAGCTACTGCACGGCACGCTCGTATGTGTGATTGATCGATTGATTGATTGGTGCACAGGTGGTAGGACCATTCTATGCACACTGGGAGAGCTACTGCACGGCCCGCTCGTACGTGTGGGCGGAGAAGTATGACACGCGCGAGGCTCCTAACAGACAGATCAGGCGACTGATGGAGCAGGACAATAAGAAACTGAGAGACAAGGCGAGGAGAGAGAGGAACGAGGAAGTCAGGGTGCGTGTCACTCTTACAACTCATGCGCTTGGATGATTGAATGTTTAGCAAGCTTGCGTGAGAAGTAGGAGGCCACCGGTTTGAATGTCAGCCAGACCGTCTCTGATATTATCCCATGTGATATGGAAATAGACGTTAAACTGTGTTTTACAGTTAATTAATCTGTTACTGGTTTAGAGAGATTTAATAGATTAGGAGAATTTTATACTCCTGTCTCCTGTTGACTTACTTTATCTTTATTACCCATATTCAAATGATAATTTTATTCATTTTTAATAATTTTAATAATAGAAGAGTTTTAACGTTATTTCTTCAGCCAAGGGTGACATCAGGGACGTCCCCACAGCACACATCACTACAGATCAATTCACCCAGACATGTCTTCATAAGATATATGCAGAAGAGAAGTAGGGTTCTAAGCGATGCCGGTCCGGTGATAAAAAACTGGTCAGGATAGATATAGTATGCGACCAGTTGGAAGTGATGTGTTCATTACCAGGTAAAGTTGAAAGATAAGAACAAGAGTGAAGATTAGTAGGTAAAGAGTTCCAGATTGTGGCAGCTGAATAGGAGAAGGGACGGCTACCCAATCATATGAGAATTTTTTAAACAAGGAGAATATTGACTGCAGTGGAATGAAAGACAAGTGTGGGATTATAGAGAAGAAGGATTTCAGGAAAGTAAGAACACTTGCTAAAGTGGCCTATATTAATTCATTGTATAATATACCACTCAGTTCAATCCATTGCTTACGAGGTTCTTTGTTCTTGTTCTTGTTTCAGGCCCTTGTTGGCTATGTAAGGAAGCGAGATCGCAGGGTTCAGGCCTACAAGGTTTGTTGACGTTTCTTATTCCTGATCTTTATTTTACAGTTTTAAACTATAGCATGATAAAGTGATATGTTTATTGCAGTAAAGCTTGTAATTGAGCTGTTCAGTTTCATTGAACTTGAATCTTTATGATGTCGTGGATAAAAATGTGGTTAGTAGTGTTGTCCAGATATTTTCTTGTGCAAAATTCTTTTGTATTGATCTGCATGAATTTTAGAAGATCTCTTAAGTGGGTGATTTTAAGAGTCTGACTTGTATATTTGTTATGACTCAAAGAAATAGAATCAAGCCTTGTCAATCTGTGAATGTGAACTAGCATTATTCATTCTTAATGTTAAAGATACATTTAGCGTTAGTTTTGCTGCTTGAAGGCAGCATCAGTGACGGGTGAGTCTAAGATGCGGTCATGATGATAGCCACTGGGTTGATGTTGTTGTTGTGTGTCAACAGAAGAGACTGGAAGAGAGAGCTACAGAGATAGCCAGGCTGGCAGAGGAGAAGAAACAGAGAGACAAAGATAAAAGAAGGAAGTCAGTATCATGTATCGCTACGACAGTTCAATTAGTCAACAACTGTTGATTTAATGATATGACTTAATTTATTATCTTATATAATGTACAGTAGAAGCTGCTGTATGGATGCAGATAAAAGTAAAAGGCTAATGTTAACGTCAGTTTCCTAACTCGAAAGCGATGTCAGTGACGGGCGAGCCCAGGATTTGAACCCCGCACATACTGATCTGCAGTCAAGTGTCGTACTGACATCGCCACTGGCTCCAGCCAGATAAGATATTTCATGTTGTGTGGAGCTGATAAGTTTTGTTCTGTCAGTAGGGTTGCTTGGCATCATTTTCTAAATCATGTTTGACCAATCAGATCTGAGAGAAACAGTTTCAGTCGTGCATTGACTGAGTTGTGAATTTACTTTGGACTGATTTTCTGGATTTTGGAATTTGCATCGTTTTTGGACCTTCTTTTTGCTTGCCGGCTTGATTAGGTCTCAATAGTGATTGATGTTGTCATTCATGACTGTAGCACTCTAATTGTTGTTGTTATTATTATTATTATTATTATTATTATTATTATTATTACTGCAATGCAGCTCCCAGCTGTTTACAGCATTACATTGAGTTCTATCAATAAATGGCATTGATTTTAATAAGTAGATTAATAGATTAATTTCATATTTCATATTCATATTTCATATCTTTGTAGGAGGAGTTAACTCCGCCTCTCTGTAGGAGGAGTTAACTCCGCCTCTCTGTAGGAGGAATTAACTCCGCCTCTCTGTAGGAGTAGTTAACTCCACCTCTCTGTAGGAGGAGTTAATTCCGCCTCTCTGTAGGAGGAGTTAACTCCTCCTCTCTGTAGGAGGAATTAAATCCGCCTCTCTGTAGGAGGAGTTAACTCTGCCTCCTTGTAGGAGGAGTTAATGCTAGAGACAACGAACAGGAGTCACTGATTGATTGATTAATTGGTTGCTTGATTGATTGATTGATTGATGTAGAGATAGAGAGAACTACAAGGAGTCACAGATTGATTGATTGATGTAGAGCTAGAGAGAACTAAAGGTAGCCAGAGATTGATTGATTGATTGATGTAGAGCTAGAGAGATCTACAAGGAGTGATTGATTGATTGATTGATGTAGAGCTAGAGAGAACTACAAGGAGTGATTGATTGATTGATTGATGTAGAGTTAGAGAGAACTACAAGGAGCCAGAGATTGATTGATTGATTGATGTAGAGTTAGAGAGAACTACAAGGAGCCAGAGATTGATTGATTGATTGATGTAGAGCTAGAGAGAACTACAAGGAGCCAGAGATTGATTGATTGATTGATGTAGAGCTAGAGAGAACTACAAGGAGCCAGAGATTGATTGATTGATTGATTGATTGATGTAGAGCTAGAGAGAACTACAAGGAGCCAGAGATTGATTGATTGATTGATTGATGTAGAGCTAGAGAGAACTACAAGGAGTGATTGATTGATTGATTGATTGATGTAGAGCTAGAGAGAACTACAAGGAGCCAGAGATTGATTGATTGATTGATGTAGAGCTAGAGAGAACTACAAGGAGCCAGAGATTTATTGATTGATTGATTGATGCAGAGCTAGAGAAAACTACAAGGAGTCGGAGTGGTCTAGTATGTCAGCTCTGGAGCTGCAGCTGAGAGCTCTGGAGTCGAGTGTGGCTGAGCAGTTTGGTGATGAGGACGAGGATGATCTCAGCGACGACATGCAGGACTCTGCTGAGGAGCTGACGGTAAGTAGAGCCGTGCGCACAACAACAACAACATGAAGTGCTTAACAACAATAACAAGCGCTTAACAACAACAACAACAGCATGAAGTGCTTAACAACAAGTGCTTAACAACAACAATAACAACATGAAGTGCTTAACAACAAGTGCTTAACAACAACAATAACAACTGCTTAACAATAACAACAACACACTTTTAACCCTGTGTCAATCCGTGGCAGACTTACAGTTGTCAGTCACAATTGAGGACTGCGTTGATCAATCAATTAATCACGCTGAATGAGCTTCATCTAAGTTCCTGTAAAGATTTAGAGAGAGAGAAATATGTTTTATTTTCACAAAATTTCACAGAATAATCACGTGAATGAACATTTGACCAAAAGAAGAAAATTAAATAAACATGATAAGAATCTAAGTAATAAGTGCAACAAGTCCTGTAGTGTGCAATAAAAGATGTGCATAAGAAGATGTGATGTGACTGTTGTAAGGAACCCATGCTCTGCTTGTCTGTACACTTTCTTGTTTCCCAAGCAGTGCACGAGGTACATACAAGTGTATATGTTCTGTTTGTACAGAAGGAAGAAGTCGATGAGCTTGAAACAGCTGCTGACACATTTCAACCAATTGTAGATCTGTACTGTGTGGCCTGCAACAAACATTTCAAATCTGATAAAGCGTATGTAATACTATATAAACTGTTTGATATATTGGTTGTAGTTTATATTGTGGTGAATATATGTTTTAATGTTGTAGCTACTGCTCCATGCATATTAAGTTTAAACTAATTAAATTGCCGATATTGTGTTCTTTTTAAGACTTTTTGTGTGAATATTTTATTATGAAAAGATTCACATTTATAGAACTGGATCATTAATTGAATATATATATTTCAAATTAACTGATTTCTAGTCTTTCAGTACTAAATTTACTGATAGATTGATTTATTGATTGATTATTTGATTAGACTAGAAAACCACTACATGAAGTTGTTAATGGCTGAAGTGACCGTTTGTTTGATTGGTTGATTTCTTGATTGATTGATTGAATAGACTAGAGAACCACTGTCAGTCGAGGAAGCACGTAGATAACATGGAGTTAATAATGGCTGAGATGATTGATTGATTGATTAGACTAGAGAACCACTGTCAGTCGAGGAAGCACGTTGATAATGTGGAGTTGATAATGGCTGAGATGCGGGCTGACGATGAGTCACTACTGAACGGGTCGGGCACAGCGCTAGATGATGATGATGAAGAGGGGGTAGGGAGGCGGGGTCAATGCTCTGATGATGACTCACAGCTCAGTAAAACTTCTCGATCTAAACGGTCTGATTGTCTCAGTGTTAAGATTTTGTTCTACTCTGTTATTTTATTGTCAAAGGCGACTTAAAAATAAGATTCAAACCAACTCCAGAAAGGGCATTTGGTTGGTGAGCGCCTAGGCTCCAGAAATTTCTACAAAAAAAGTAATCGAATGGAATGGTATGGGTATATTGTGATTGGTGTGGGACAGAGAGGATTAGAGAATGATTAGTCCACGACCTGATAAGATATTAGATAATGACCTGATTAGTCCAAGTGATTAACTGATTGATTTGATGATTAACTGATTGATTTGATGATTAACTGATTGATTTGATGATTAACTGATTGATTTGATGATTAACTGATTGATTTTGATGATTAACTGATTGATTTGATGATTAACTGATTGATTTTGATGACTAACTGATTGATTTGATGATTAACTGATTGATTTGATGATTAACTGATCGATTTTGATGATTAACTGATTGATGATTAACTGATTGATTTGATGGTTAAACTGACCAGATCTAAGAAGCAGAAGAAGAAGCAGAAGCAGATGGATCGACTCTTAAAGCAGACTATCGGCTCAGATGATGATGACGATGATGATGGAATCAGGTCTAAATCTAATCATGGTGATAACGTAACGTCTAGTGAACGCGCAGACACTGCAGACTCTAATCATTCGACGGTAACGCTCGTCTGTTAATAGTGATTCTGTTTGCATTATGATAGAGATGTGCTCTGCAATGAGTGAGCAAGTGTAGAGCGATTTTATGATTTGAACTGATGCTACTCTCTCCTTCTGAATGAGGGTAGCTGAATATATAGTATTATATTATATTTTATTATATTATTATTATTATGTTAGACTATTATTATTATTAATATATAGTATTGATAATTCGTTTTACTTGATCGAGCTGCAAAAGTTAAACGAATGGAAAAGTTTTGAATTTGAGTGTTGAGGGGATAGGTTGACTCAGTCGAGATTGAGATGGTATGAGCATATTGTGAGAAAGGCAGATGAGGATGTAGTAAAGAGAGTTTGGGGGAAGAGCTGAACGTTAAGCTAGAAAGAGGTAGACCACAACTGACGTGGAATACGGTGATTAAAAGGATGTGAAAAATAGGGGATTGACTGATGATATGGGACAGAGAGGACTGGGTAAAGTCTATTCGTATCCCTTCACTGGTTGAACTGGGATTCAAGGAATGAGGATGACGATGATGATCGAACTCCTATGGATAATAATAAAAATAATTTATCAAATTGCTAGTGATGACATTTATATCTTGTGAATGTGTTTCCACTTATTAGCAGCCTTCTAAGTAGTGGGTTATAATGTTACATAGACACGAGTCATGTGTAGGTAGAGAATGTTGTACTGAATTGGTACATATGACTCAAGTGTCAATAGAGAATGTTGTACTGAATTGGTACTTATGACAGATGTGTAAGTAGAGAGTGTTGTACTGAATTGGTACATATGACAGTTGTGTTAGTAGAGAATGTTGTACTGAATTGGTACATATGACAGATGTGTAAGTAGAGAATGTTGTACTGAATTGGTACATATGACAGATGTGTTAGTAGAGAATGTTGTATTGAATTGGTACATATGACAGTTGTGTAAATAGAGAATGCTGTACTGAATTGATACAGGCATGTGATACTACTGCTAGACAAGCTCTCAGTGATTTAACCATTGACGAAAATACATCAACAGCTGACACTGCTGCTGAAGCTGCTGTAGCTGCTGTAAATACTGTAGCTGCTGTAAATACTGAAGCTGCTGCAGCTGCTGTAAATACTGAAGCTGCTGCAGCTGCTGAAGCTGCTGAAGGTTCAACTAGTGCTAAAGTGTTCAGCAAATCTCAAAATGCAAAATCTGGACCGGCAAAGCCTGAGGTAGGATTGTCCTCTATACTCAATGACTGTCTTTACTTAAATATTCCAAGTTAAAGCCAGGTTTAACGTCAGTGTCCTGCTCGATAGTGTGTCAGTGACGGAGAGAGCACTGGATTCTTCTATTCTTACAATGAAATAGCTGATGTTTAACTTTTACTAATTTAAGTTTAACTAAATTTATTATATGACTTGTTGATTGACGGAAACGATAAGTTGACACCAACTTCCTGTAGGGAAGTTGGTGTCAACTTATCGTTTCCTTACGGGCCATGGTAGGTGCAGAGAAAGTGAGAGAGGGAGAGAAAGAGAGAGAGCGGGAGTGTGTGACAGTGAGTTTCGCTGGGGTATTTGTGATTCACCGCTTTGCGACTGCGGCCAATCGCAAAACATGAAACATATCGTTGAGGAGTGCCCTCTAACCTGCCTACCGGGTGGACTGTGTATGCTAAGTTGTCTTACAAGTGAAGCAACAATCTGGATTAACGCATACGCTAAATAAATAAATTGATGGACTGATTAATAGATTGAAGACTAATGGATTGATTAACTGAATGGCTGTAGGGTTGTGTCTTTCAATGGTTGATTAATTGATTGACTGATTGATTGATTGATATGTATCACTACAGCAGTCATCATCAGCGCCTGTGAGGTGTAACAAATGTCAAAAGTCGTTCCCAACACGTAACAAGCTGTTCGAGCACATCAAGGTCACTGGCCACGCCCTCAGGGTGGACGACGACCTGAACTCTGCCGCTACAGGGCCCTCAGCGACTGGCGGCAAGAAGAAAGACAAGAGCAAGAAAACTAAGAGATAAACACTCGACGTGCTCTGTTATGTTATGTTATCTGTGCTGTGTCTGTTAGGAAAATGTTTGAGTAGAAAAGCAAGAAGACCAAGAGATAAACACGTTATCTGTCTCTGTTAGGAAATGTTTGAGTAGCAGTTTGAGAGAGAAAACTATGGCAGTAGAGTTAGTTCGAGCTGATGGAATTGTTGATGAGACGTGTTGTTGCTGCGATGCTGATGAAGTGATAAACAGGGATGTAGTCCTTGACGATCTAGTGGCTGTTAGAGGTCATGTACTCTGGCTGGCTGGAGCCAGTGGCGATGTCGGTAAGATATTCGACTGCGGATTAGTATGTGCGGGGTTCAAATCCTGGGCTCGCCGGTCACTGACATCGCTTTCGAGTGAGGAAACTGACGTTAATTTTAGATGTGCTGTACTGACACCACTATCTGGGGTTTACTGTGGTACAGCTGTACTCGTAATACTCCACTTTACTCATTTGTAGATTTACTTATATTGGTTAATTGAATTAATATTCGAGATTTTTACTCAACTGCACAACTTTTGAATACAATCCTTGATTGTTTTTATTAGCAGAGATAATAGCGAAGCAATGGCGACTGTTCTAGAACAATAAACTAGAATTAGAAGATTCAATCAATCAAAAGTCTCTCTATATGTAGATACTGGTAATTATATGATCAATCAATCAAAGTGTCTCGATGCAGATACAGCTATGCAGCTATAGCTATATTTATGTAGGTATATACTAATAGCTCACCAATCGGATGCTCCTGTTATGTGAAACTAAATAGTTTGATCTCTTGCTGTGGTGACCATCCGAATTTTAAATTCTGAGTGAATTGCCGTGATAACAGACTTTATAATTATATAATTAAATCAACTGTGTGACATCTTGAAAATTTACCATTTTCCGTATAACCAGTTCAGTGAATGTCCGAGATTTTACTCTCAGATCAGCGCGGCTGGGATTCGAACCCATGAGGGTTCAATTAACCTCAGGATCTATCAATTAAAACTTCATGACGTTATCACTACGCTATGAAGACATTCTGTATAATACTCAGACATTCAGTGCGCTGCTTCCTCGCTTCAATATTTAATATATGAGCTTGGTAGATTAGGAAGATGGCTGTATATCGATATTCCAGTCTATAAACACTCCAAGGTTTCACAGAGACTAGATACTCCAGTCTATAAACACTCCAAGGTTTCACAGAGACTAGACACTCCAGTGTATAAACACTCCAAGGTTTCACAGAGACTAGACACTCCAGTCTATAAACACTCCAAGGTTTCCTCGTTGACACTCCAGTCTAGAAACACTCCAATGTTTGACAGTGGCTCAGTTAACGAGAGGTTCCAGGTAGCCTGTCTCCTGTAAACATACACATGCTGCTTCCATCAATCAATAAGAATTTAACGTCCTCGCCATAAGGCAATGTCAAGGACGTCTCTTGCGGACTCTACACAAACAGGCGCCAAAGCACGACACAAAGACGACTGAGTACACAGAGATCACAAGAGAAAGCGAGATTAAAACAGTGCAAGTCCATGATCCAAGGCAAGCGGGTCAAAATTTAGACCTATGACCTCATCCACCATTTATAGTAATACACATGATATAGAAAGTGCCATATGTCATAACGGATGATAGTCTCAATATAATAAGTGTTAAACATCTAATCTATCTCGTCATTAAATGTATCACAACGGCTCACAGCTGATATCAGCTAAGAAGGGCACTATTTCTTCTATAGGTCCACTCTAGATTGTATGAGGAAACGGACGTTAAACCTTTCTTTATTTTATTTATTAAAACAGCTGAGGAAGGCACAGAGGGTCTACCTCTTTATAAGCAGAACGCCCTCTAAATAATGACGTATCTTGGTAGATGAGTTAAAGATCCACTCGTATGTGGACATGAAGAGAGAACGGTAGACAGAGAAGAGTGGAGGCGATATATACCATAGACCTGCCATTAAGCAGTGCACTAAGAGGAGAGAGAGAGAAAGATGATACATTAATTAGAAATCTGCTAGCTATGTCTCCAACTTTTGTTCAGAGTATGATTAGTTGTAGCCTACTAAGATACGTAAACTCTTTCCCACCATAGGCTTTACCCATTAAATCATCCATAATAATAACAGTAACAACAATTAGAGTGCTTATGTCATCAATGACAACACTATCGAGTCAAAATCAAGCCGGCGAGCAAAAAAAGGTCCAAAAACGGTGCAAATTCCAAAATTCAGAAAATCAGTGCAAAGTCAACAATCCTTTAAGTAAATTTCTCACCAGCATGGGGGAGGCTATATCAGACTGATGATCCCATTCCATCTCTTCCATTTCTTCCTCCACTTCCGCTGTGGAAGCTTTACTCCAGGTCACAATAGAGGTCATTTCACCTCTCCCCACCTTCCCTATGGCTCCGCCCCTATCTCTGCTATAGTGGCCTCTAGCGCTGAGATGATTGACAGCAGGGAGGCGTGGCTTAGAGGCCTGTCTGGGCCTCTCCTGAGCGGTGGGAGATGGCTTGTTATATAGCAAGCTTCTGATTGGTAGAGATGTAGGAGGGTGGGCGTGTCCATCTCCTGGCTTTGTCTTAGGTAGCCATACATAAAATAACACAACAATGATTGAGCGGTAGTAGACCTATATAAGTAACGCATACATCGGCATTGATATTTAATTCACGGAATATTCCATGAATTATTTATTTATACAAGTAAAATATTAGTAACCAAACTATACAGCTGGTAAAACTAAAGTTAACGTCAGTTTCCTCACTCGAAAGCGATGTCAGTGACGGGCGAGCCCAGCTAAGATTTGAGCCCCGCACATACTGATCCGCGATCGAATATCTTAGGGACATCGCCACTGGCTCCAGCCATATATACATATGTAGCTGTTGAGTTGTGTATTGAGTCATCATTGTAAATTCATTCGTCGTGTATTATAAAAACCACACAGCGCAGACTATCAGTGACGAGGTATGACTGAAGTTTGAGGGATCTATTTACAAATATATATAATGCATTACGCATACCACGACTATAGCTATATGCAGCATATGCTTTGAACCTCCGAAAATAAAGCCTACAGCTATCATTGATCTTCTCTTACCTTCTCCGAGTGAGGAAACTAACGTTAACTTTAGCTTTTTAGCTTTTACTCTCGCTATGTCTAATCTATGTAATTCTGTGATCATCAATCAATCAATGCAGCTGTTAATGAAAAAGGCTCTCTGGTAATACCTGTTTGTTGTTAGCAGACAGCTGCAGATGTTTGGTGTCCTCACGAGTGAGCGACAGCTGCTCACAGCTGCTATCAGCAACTGCAGCAGCTGCAGCAGCTTGAGCTGTGTGCTGATTGAGCTGTGTGATCATAGGCTGGACTGAAGAACAACAATAAAAACACAAAATTAAATAAAATTATTAAAATCGACAAAAACATTGTTTATATGCAAAAAACTTAACATATTAGGGGGCCTAACTTTGGCACTACTGTTTCAATGCTGTTGAAGTTGAGTTTGAGTCATTAATATTATGAATGTATTAGGATATATGACGTAATTTACCTGCTGCATCTAATTGAAGGAACTCACCATACACTAACTCACCCAACAGTAACTCACCTCCTTATTTTACTTTTTATTTGTTTACTTCAAGCGTAAAAAACTACCAATATCATACACACATACACACGCACACTCACACAAACACCCCCTGATCAGCAGAAAGAACTACAGAAAGATATCCACCAATATAAAAGGTCCAGGTTCTATCACTAGTGTAGTTGAACGAATAGTTCTTTTTATCAGCACATTTAGAGCAGACATCAATGCAGTTTACTTACTACGGTTAATAATTATATTCGCTCACAAAATTGATTGTATATATCTCAAAGACTTAGATGATCTCTCAGCTTCCTGATAGGACAACATAAGTAATACAAAGCTCCTAGAGTAAACATTGAAACAGAATTAGTATCGAGGCTTCAATCTCTTAAACTCATAACAACAGTCAAGTAACATAACATAACATAACAGTTCTGAGTCACAATATACATATTTAAGCTAGATAATGGCACTACACAGTTTTATTTACAAAAATCAAGGTATTTGAATGAAAATTCTTGCTTTATATTTCTATGTTTACCTAGCCTAATGACACATATCTATACACCCAAAAATACCCAATCAATATCTTTTATTTAATATTAAGTACTAAACCTTCCTCATCCAGATCCGATGATTTGAGCACGTGGAACTTTGCCCTACTGTCTCCCACAGTCGATGACCTCGATCCACTCGCACCTGACCTTGCCCCCCACATCTTGCTTGACCTTGACATAGATACACCTGACCTTGACCCCCATATTTTACCAGACCTTGACATAGATACACCTGACCTTGACCCGTATACTACTGACTCAGATACGTCTGATTTGTTCGTCTTTCCCGTTGACCTTGACCCGGTACAGAAGGGTTGGAGGGAGAATAGAGGGGACTGGGCGGAGATTCTCCTCCACAAGGAGGCTGCGCCCAGTCCCAGCAGGCCTTCCTCCTCGTCCAGCGGCTCGGCCTCGGCCTGGTGGGCGCTGATGGGCGGGAAACTGGCAGAGCCCCGATGTCTGGAAAGCTGCCGCCGACGTATGGAGAGATAGAGCAGCAGAATGAGAGAGAGAGCGAGCAGTAGGGAGATCAGTGTAGTGATACCTAGACGTACAGGTGGACATAAAGAGAGTAATAGAGGTACAGAGAGAGAGAGATAGAGAGAGAGATAGAGATAGATAGATAGATAGAAAGAGAGAGAGAGAGAGAGAGAGCCAGCAGTAGAGAGGTCAGAGTAGTGATACCTAGGCGTACAGGTGGACATAAAGAGAGTAATAGAGATAGAGATAGAGAGAGAAAGAGAGATATATATTTTTAGATGGAGAAAGATATGATGATAAAGTCAGAGTAATCAATACGCAGTAATATTTATATACTGGCTGGAGCCAGTGGCGAAGTCGGTAAGATACTCTACCGCGGATCAGTATGTGCGGGGTTCAAATCCTGGTCTCATCCGTCACTGACATAGCCTTCCAGTGAGGAAACTGAAGCTAACCTTAGCTTTATCAGCTTTTACAGATGAACTTTAGAGAAGAGTGGAAGAATGGAAGAGAGAGAGAGAGAAAGAGACAGAGAGAGAAAGTACATTAGAAATATTATAGAAAGAACTCAATTATATATATATATATATATATATATATATATATATATATATATATATCCGGCTGCCCCCTGTAAAACTTTGACGTCCCTGACATCATCCCTGGATGAGGAAACGGACGTTAAACCTTTATTTATATTATATATATATATATATATAATTATATATATATATATATATATATATATATATATATATATATATATATATATATACCGAACAAGTTAGAGTGAGATTGTTGTTGTTGTTGGTCACGTTGCTCAGCCCTCATGCTGCTGACCTGAGGAACATGATTCCAGCTCTGTGGTCCAGTGAGCTGATCTAGCACATCAGAGGCGTGGTCTGTGCTGTTATCAGGCACGTCCCTGACATCAAAGCTCATGTCGTGGGTTATATTCCAAAGAAGCTGTGATCTGGTAGCATTCTCTGATTTCATCCTTCGTCGTTTATTGGCTGAAAACAAAATTACCCTTCATTCTTATTAATTCTTCTTGTTTATTTATTTATTCGCTTATTTATTTACTTATTTATTAATGTATTTATTTATACGACAGCAATAGTGGAGGGCTGTGCTGTTCTTGGCTATATGTCGCGACACCTGTACAGTACAACTGTACTATCAGCAGTACAACTGTACCATCAACAGTACAACTGCACTATCAACAGTACAACTGTACTATCAACAGTACAACTGTACTATCAGCAGTACAACTGTACTATCAGCAGTACAACTATACTATCAACAGTACAACTGTACTATTAGCAGTACAACTGTACTATCAACAGTACAACTGTACTATCAACAGTACAACTGTACTATCAACAGTACAACTGTACTATCAACAGTACAACTGTACTATCAACAGTACAACTGTACTATCAACAGTACAACTTTACTATCAGCAGTACAACTGTACTATCAGCAGTACAACTGTACTATCAGCAGTACAACTGTACTATCAACAGTACAACTTTACTATCAGCAGTACAACTGTACTATCAACAGTACAACTGTACTACCAGCAGTGCAACTGTAATTTTAGCAATTCAACTGTATGTTATAGTATACAAAGACGTTTAATTTGACGATCATCAATCAATCAATAAGAATTTAAAGTCCGGTTCCTCGCCATAAGGCAATGTCAGGGACGTTTCTTGCAGACTCTACACAAACAGGCGCCAAAGCACCGCACGACGACGATTGAGTACGCAAAGACCACATGAGAAAGCTAGATCAAAACAGTGCAAGTCCAAGATCCTTGGCAAGCGGGCCAAAATTTAGACCTATGGCGGAAAGAGATGAGTTCATAACGACAAATCATGGTATGATATAATCATGGACGGACAACTCACGACTTCCCCAGGTGCTTGCTCTGGCCAGTTCAAACTGGTACTCGCCGATCTTGAGCCACCCAATGCTTCCACTGAATCCTACAGGAACTCTTCTACTGGAGCAGTCCCAACAGGTGGGACATAGGATCCTGAGCTCTGAGTCCATTCCACCCACGTACACCTCCCAATCATTGGCTGGATACGTGTTGCTCTGAGGATCTGTCACGTCACAAAAGTAGTCTCGAAGACCGAGTTCGGCCATGACACTGCTATATAAGTTTTCGTTGTTAATAATTAATTGATTGATCATTTTGTTAATCTCAAAATTAATCAGTAATTGAATCAACTGAAAATCAATTAGTAGTGTTAATTGGCCTAGTTTGTTTTGTCACGTCAGATAAATGTCTTGCCACATCGGTCATAGTTTACGACAGGATAGACCACAATAGTATTCGATGTATCTGATACTAGATGCTTCTGACCTATGGATTTATTGATTATTTTATTTGTTGAGTTATTGATTGATTTATTGATTGGTAAAACTGGTAAACCTAATGTTAACGTCAGTTTCCTCACTCGAAAGCGATGTCAGTGACAGGCGAACCCAGGATTTTAACTCCGCACATACTGATCAGCGGTCGAGTACCTTACCGACATCGCCACTGTCTCCAGCCATTGTTTAATTTACAGCAAGCTGTTATTATATTATTTACAGCGAGCATCTGATCGCCGATTGATTTATTGATAAGGGTATTGATTGAGTTATTGATTTATTGATTGTTTAATTTATTGAAAGCTGTTAATACCGGGTTCAAGGTCTATAGATGAGAAGGTCGACCTATCGTTGCTGATCTCTACCCGCCCTCGTTCTACCACATCAAGCTGTGTCAGGTCTGTTATGAGACCGTTGAGCGATAGACTGTGAAGCTCCACACCAGAATTAGTCCTCAACTCTACGTCAAACCACTCTTTCGACATTTTGTGCTTGAGGTGGTCTGATAACGTGTAATAAATATACAATAAGATATATTAATTTTAGTGCTGTCCAATTAATATTATTGCAAGTTAAGCTTTTAACAAACTGTTTGGTTATATTGGTTTTCTTTTATATGCCACGTTTACTCTGGGTTGAAGAAGAGTATATATCCCGTGCTTTGTCAGGACTACTGAAAAGTAAGCTACACGTTTCGTAAGAGGCGACTAAGCAAGAACTGAGAATTGCCTCAGAAATCAATTTCAAATCATATTATTCCCAAGCTATAGGCCATATTTATGTGTCGGTATGGCATAGCCTTTTGTGAATGGATTAACTCGTTAATCGATATAGTGCTCCTTATGTAGCACAAAAGCAAATAGTAAGTGGAAATATGTACCTTGGACCAGACATATATGGCATAAAACTTCAAAGAGAGGAGAGAGAGAGCGAGAGAGAGAGAGAAGAGAGTATATAGCAACAATTGAGTGAAAACTGTTCAATAGATAATTACAATACAACTAATGCGGTATATACATCACAATGCAACACACTAAAATGCAAATCATATTAGGATTAAGCTCTCATGCATTGGCGTAACCACCGGGGGGGACACGTCCCCCCAGAATTTCGAGTAGGGGGACACGCATGCAAGTGTCCCCTCCAGAATTTACGTTCAAACATATACATGGAGACTTGATTTGAGAAATATGGCGCGCTTTCAAGATCACTTAAAACTGCTTAGGCATTACCAGTTATAGAGACATGCCGTAGGGTGGTAAATTGATATGCTTCCATTACATTTATTAATGGAATCTGTAGTTGTATAGTGTATGCTGAGCGACCGATGTTAGTCGAGGGTGACGAAACATAGAAGAGTGCCAACCAGCTGAGCTAAGCGGCTGGATAAAACGATATAGGCCTATCTCTAGGCTGCTGCTGTTTTCCTAGCGAGGTAAACATATCAACCATTGAGCAGAGGCACTGAAAAACCTCCTCTTCTATAATTCTTTTCATCATTGACTAGTTTTCTAGATTTAAATGGGAATTTGCACCGTTTTGGACCTTCTTTTTGCTCAGCGACTTGGAGTTATCTCAATTGTGTTCGATGTTGTCATGGACGACATTAGCACTCTATTTGTTTTTATGTTAAATAGAATGAAGACAAATTTCTATTTTACCAGTACGAAATTTTTCACATGGGCCTAATTGTGTCCCCCCCAGATTTTAGCTCGTGGTTACGCCTATGCTCTCATGTACCTCACCAAGTGGAGATAATATCATTATCTTCAACTCTGGAATACCTTTGCATTCTTACTGAAGTCTGAACCCCAAAATCAGGATTAAACAGCTTCAAATTTCAGAGTAAAGTCAAGCAAAACTATCTAGGGATTCTGCACTAAACTGTTCTAAGCTTGTTTACAGGTAGAATTCAGGCTAACTCACCCGTGAGTGAGACGTTGCTAATTACAGAATGAGTCCTGTTACATCTTCTTATCAGCAGGTCATTGGTGTTCGGTTGAAATAGAATCGCTAAACTTCTCTCATCTTTCTCCTCGTACAGCATTAACAACATCATTGTCTCAACGTCTCTATGAAACATCCTGGATTGATTCATTCCTGATAACACATTTCCTCTCAGATCCTCTTCAGATGGGTTATCAGTATTGCTGAATGAATATTGATCGTAATCCACGTATTCGTTTAACTGGATCGTTTCCGTATTTAGTGCGTCGTCTGACGATCCGGTTGGGGGCGGTTTCTGCTGGTTTATTAGATCTGGTTTAAACTTGAAAGTAATGACGTCATCAGTGAGCGGATGATCACGTGGTGTGATAACGCGAAACAAGAGAAACTGCTGATCAGAAGTGAACCTGACAGTCTCGTGTTCCATAGCTAACATCATCATCATCATCGTCATTGTCATCGCCATCATCATCATCATCATCATCATCATCGTCGTCGTCGTCATCGTCATCGTCGTCATCATCATCATCATCATCATCATCATCATCATCATCATCATCATCATAATCATCATCATCATCATCATCATCATCGTCATCATCATCGTCATCGTCACCACCACTACAACCAGTTTTTCACAGCTAACACTAAACAAACGCGAGCTCTATTGATAGTCTTGTTGTATAGCTAAAATGAATCAATCGTGCAGTCTATATGAATATATTCTAGTAGACCACTACAGGTATATCACGGTTAGTATAAAGCTTTTATTATGTACATTGCAGAGAGCAAAACTTTACCTTTAAAAATTTATTAATGTTGGTAAAGCTAAGGTTAACGTCAGTTTCCTCACTCGAAAGCGATATCAGTGACGGGCGAGCCCAGGATTTGAACCCACACCTACTGATCCGCGGTCGAGTATCTTACCGACTTCGCCACTGGCTCCAGCCAATTTAAGGTGCTTCTTGCACTGTAATCGTGATCCTATTGTTGTTGTTGTTATTATTGTTGTTGTTGTTGTATAACAGTGATACATAGCTCATACCATTTTCACATTGTCGCCCCACATAGCCCGCTGTGCACTGACATATCGGGGCTTCCCAGCGATTGCTACAGCTGCCGCCGTTGTAGCACATCAAGCTATCTAGCTGACACCAGTCCACCAGGTCGCAGTCCCCTAGACTTAGCCCTACCCCCAGCTGACTGTGGATTATCTTAACTGGGTCAATGATCTCATTCTGAACACTGATTTCCTTCATGCAGCCAATGAAAGCCACTATTACAAAAGTAGAGCAGAATATTTGTTTTAAAGTTCAAATTATATAATTAATTATGCATAGATCTGGTGAATATCTTGACAATCAAGCCCTTTGTTATAAGTTACGTGCAAGATGTAGCTCATGCAGCTTGCTGGAGTTGATCATGAACGACTAGCGCAGTACTGGTTGTGTGTTTTAATAACACGAATAAACTGCACGTTTCGAAAGAGTCGACTAGCAATAGACAATACAACAAGGGAGTAAGGCTGAGGGAAATCATCTCAGAAGCCATATATTAAATTCCTAAGCTCTAGGATGGATTAAGAGCTAGTTTAGGCTTTTGCAAAGGGATTAAAGTCCGGTAGTTGATGAATATTTCTTAGTGAAGTTTGAATGCAGAATGTGAGAAGGAATATGTACCTCGAACCTGCCATTACAGAGAACGAGAGAGAGAGAGTGAGAGAGAGAGAGAAAGAAAAAGAGAGAAGGAGAACAAGAGAGAAAGAATGAGACAGAGAGAGAGAGAAAGCGAGAGAGAGAGAGAGAGAGAAAGAGAGAGAAAGAAAGCGAGAGAGAGAGAAATATGATAGAAGGCTAGTAAATTGTACGGAGAAGAGACCAGAAAGTTTGTGCAAATATAATAGTAAAATCTCGTCGATTTTTATGCTATATGTTTATTTCAGTGCAGTTCATTAAAAAAAACTGACGAAGTAAACGACAGAAAGATAAAAGAAAAAGATTAAACAAAATGAAAACAACGAAAATCATCAGAAATGATCGTACTGTTCATTTCAGTGATAGGCCCAAAACCCAGATATGTGGCCTCTCCTGCAGTGAGCTCAGGTGCAGTGTGGGTGCTCAGAGAGTGGTCTATGCTCATAGTCAGCAGTCTGCAAACAAACATAACATAACATAACGGCACACTGGGTCAGGAAGCACAGATGCTTGTTTAAGACCCATTTCCTCCTTCCTCTCCATGGTTATCAGTAATCGTTGCCTTTTTGTGGCGCATCAATTGCAGCCGGCGCGGATTTAGGAATAACCTTCCATCATCCTGAGATTTTTTCCTTCCTAAGCTTTTACCAACACTCGATCTTCCAAGGTGGTCACCCACAAAGTACTAACCGAGGTCGATGCAGCTTAACTTCGATAATTGACGCGCAACTAAACCAAGTGCGCTAAACCCGCCGTCTTACAACGAACAAGATCATCCAGGAGATATAGTGATTATTGTGGTATCAATCAATCAATCAATCGATAGATCAATCAATCAATAAATCAATCGATCGATCGATCAATCAATCAATAAATCAATAAATCGATCGAACAATCAATCAATCAATCAATCAATCAATCAATCAACGCTATTATCAATAAATCAATATAATTTCAGTAGTTAATATCATAGTATAATTTCTAGAATTTTAGGCTGCAAAACGAAAGAGAGGAGAGAGAAAGAAAGAGAGAAAGAGAGAGAGAGAGAGACAGACAGACAGAGAGAGACAGACAGAGACAGATATATATATATATATATATATATATATATATATATATATATATATATATATACATGTATATTTTATACACTGTATATAAGTAAACAATGTGTCCTACCTATCGGTGTAGATAAGATAGACACTGTGCCACTTGTTGTCATGCAGGGTTCGATTGAGCGAGTGAGAGAGAACTGTTTTGTTAGTTCTCGACACCACGAGCATCACTTCGATCATTCCACGTCTCAGGGACGTCTACGACACAGCAACAACAACAACAATCAAATAGATCCGCCAGTGGCGACCTCACCGTCAGAATAACGACATTCAACGCTCGCATGTTTTATCGTTAGTTATGGATCAGCTACTGCGTACAATAATAAATCAATAAATAAGAATTTAACGTCCGGTTCCTCGCCATAAAGCAATGTCAGGGACGTCAATACTGTCAATAGTGCTCGATGTTGTCATTGATGACTGTAGCACTCTAATTGCTGTTACGTTTATGTTTATGTTTATAGCGCTAGGCTCATAAAACTTGACATTTCTGCAGAGAGAGAGAGAGAGAGAGAGAGAGAGAGAGAGAGAGAGAAAGATAAGTGGAGTCAGGTGACAGACACCAGTGACTGGACAACGACAAATGATCAGTTCAGGAAGAGAGTAAATAGAACACGGGCTTCGAGTATACTTTATCATTTCCACGGCGTCGATTAGTCCAGCTATATAACCGTTTAAATCTTATTAAACAAAGTATTGTTGCCAACAGTCGTTCAACAGGCACGGTTTGTTTAGTTTTGATAATTTCGCTGTTTTAATTCAACTGAAAGTGACGTATATTTGAAAATAAAGAAATAAAAACTGCAAAATGAGATTAAAAACCTGTAAATAGCCGGCGGTTGACTCTGAACTCTGATTGGTCAACGATACATCTGTGTAACTCATCATGCAATCTGTTTCCAAAGTTCTAAACGAAAATGAAATTTCAAATTTGCTTGAGGGTGGTATTTGCCCAGCTTGTTCTACTTTCAGGAAGGCCCCCCGATGAGTAAACTGTACGGCAGCCTTATCTATATCATGACACCCCCTCAGAACCTTCACCTGACCTTCCTTGCTGTGGTAGTGACTCGACTGTTCACTGCTCAGAGCTGATTGGTCGAGAGAGTCGATGACGTCATAGGAGTTAACGATGACGTTACGCAGACAGCCAATGAAATTCTCCTGACTTCTCAGTCCTGAACACATACTGTATGTATAGACAAGAGTTAAGAGTGACAGCCAATGACAAATATATCAGGGAGGAACACATGAGGCTGGGTGTCCTATCAACTGAAGGAACTAGAAGAATTGTATTTAAGATTCTTTAAGCACAGTTAATTTATGTTATGATATTGTCATGTAGTTTTTCGTTGAAGAACAGCGCATTCATTATTATTTGTTATCACCAGAAATTAAGTGATTGATATGATTACTTGTTAATTGATTGAGTGACTCATAATTGTATTTTGTTTGATTGATTGACTAATCGAATGATTAGTAGACTTGATTGATTGATTGATGGAGTACCTAGCAGGCTGGCAGAGGTTTCCATGCCTCCTATGTAGAGAGGTGAAGAGAGAATTAGCTTTGATTCTGTTTGTTTAGCCACTCTCTCTGTTACATCATCCACCGTAATATAGATAGAGTCTGCGTCCTCTGAGATCTCTAGTGTGTGCCATCTGTTGTAAATCAATCAATCAATCACTCAATCCATCCATAAATAAATAAATCAATCAATCAATAAATCAATCAGTCAATCAATCAATCAATAGATTGATTGATCGATCGATTAATCATTCAATCAATCAATCAATCAGTCAGTCAGTCAATCAATCAATCAGTCAATTAATCAATCAATCAATAAATCAATCAATAAATCAATCAATCAATCCATTAAACAATAACAACAAATCAATTAATCAACCAATTAATCAGTCAATCAATGAATTAATCAAGCAATCAATCAATCAATCCCCATCAATCAATCAATCAACCAATTAGTGAATCCATTTTATTGTTATGTATTTTTTAATATTCTTTTATAATCCAGTTTAAAATAAACTATATATCACTCAGTGGATACAAACCTATATTATATTCGTTTATTACATGAAATCTGACATACCGCAGAAAACGTACACACACACACAAATGGCAATATAGAAAGTAGTAAACATAAGCAGACATTGTTTAAAAAAACTTAATAAGAGTCTTTATATAGCATTCTAATTATAAAGTTCTTATCCATCAAAGGTGTGCGCTTAGATGGTAAAGAGAAAGGGTGAGCCCTCTCTCTGAGCTTAAAGTTAACATTATCTTTAAGCGGCGGAAGAAGCCGGTGCAGGACATGCTGTTTGTTACTGATGATAGCGTTAAACAATTTCTCATCTGCATCGGCAGCGATATCCGCAAAAGATCGTACTCCATCATAGAAGTTACATCTTGTAGCCTTCCTGAGGAAGCTTCAAGGCGTTCACTCTCGGAGGAACCAATATAACCCCACCAAAACTGCGATGCATATGTTAACTTGGAGAGTATAATAGATTTAAAAACAGTGACAATTAGGTCAGAATTACGAACTTTTGATTTTAGAGTGCGAATGCAAAAAGATTAGAAGAGCAACTGCTAATTATATCATCCACGTGGACAGAAAAAGAGAAGTTGGATTGCAGTGTAACACCTAAGCACTTCAAGGTGTTGACTGTGACAATTCAATCTAGGAGCGGTGGCACAGAACTTGCTATAAATCTAGATCGCGGAGGATGGAAAAGAAGTTCACGGGATTTCGACTTATTCAACTGTAGATTGTTCTTACTGGACCACAAGTCAATGTTAGCAAGTTCATCGCCAGTGGCATAAAGATACTGAGATAACCTGTTGTCATTGAGATGCTTTCCTATAGCCAGGCACATCTCATTATAAGCCTCACTGATCCCGGAGTCATATTCGTGGGCTAAATTCATATGGGTGACACCCTCAATGTCCCCCTCACCCCTAATTTTTCTCTCACCCCCAATTCCTCTTTCACCACCCGAGCTGCTGACCATGAAAGAGAGCTGCAGTGTTGAGTTGTGCAGAGAGACGGCGAGATGTGTGTAGGTGGGATACAGTGTTCGTGTGTAAATCAGAACAGCTTCCGGTCTTATGGTCTACGCATATTATATAACAGATATAACAGATTAATGCAATCTTTTTCCGGTTAGCCAATAAATTGTCAAATCAATCAATAAATTCAATTAATCAACCAATCAATCAGTTCAATCAATTGTCAAATCAATCAATCATTAAGTCAATCAATTCAAGCAATCAATCAAACAAAGAATTGATGCGTAATCTAGACATTAATCACTACTAGATAGGGCCTACTCAATTCGCTACATTTATGTCTCGGATCATATGAAATGAAATAATTCAGCGTTGTCACGAGAATGAAAGGATTCGAAACTTTTAAAAAACAAATATTGGAATGTTTCATAAAATCTCATATTCCTTCAAATTCTAACATGAAGAGATTCATAAAGCATATACTGTATAGCAGTTACCTGTCACAAGTTAAGTCACAGTGTTATGCCTAGACTGGGTTTTCGTATGTTAACAATCATATAGGCCTAGTGAATAGATCAAATGTGAAATGCACTTGCCGTAAAGAGGTCGCCAAGCTGAAATTGAGGAAGGCAATGAGAAGCCATCTCAGAAGCCATATTTAATAACATAAAAGCTACGAGATTTGGCAAAGGCTTAGCCTGTGTGACTGGATGAAACAATTGGTCGATGGAGAGTTCCTACTGAGTGCGAGACAATGATAGTAAGAATCTGTACCGTGGACCTGCCCCTTGTCAGAGCACTAGAGCACTGGAGGAGAGATAGAGAAAGAGAGGAAGATATATATATATATATATATATATATATATATATATATATATATATATATATAGAGAGAGAGAGAGAGAGAGAGAGATACAGAAAGAGAGATAGAGAGAAAGTAGATATATATATATATATATATATATATATATATATATATATATATATATATATATATATATAGAGAGAGAGAGAGAGAGAGAGAGAGAGAGAGAGAGAGAAAGAGGGCAAGAGAAAGAGAGAGAGAGAGAGAAAACTAGACGGTTAACAGCGCATCTAGCGAATGTTCTTTCACTCTTAACGTTTCTCAGCACAGCTTGTGTATTTCTGATTTGATTTCTCAGCCGAATAATCCCGCGGTTATTATCCGGGTAATCCCGCGGTTATTTACCGGGTAATCCCGCGGTTATTAACCGGATATGTTTATGTGGTAGGAGATCCTTGACTCCGGCTGAAAGCTCTATGGTCTATCAATATGGCGACTGCACTGGAAACAATGAACACCTAGGAAGGGCTTCATTTCTCCCTCTCTCTCTCTCTCTCTTAGTGCACTGCCCACTGGCAGGTCCATGGTATATAACGCCTAGAGATCCACTCATATGTGGACGTGATTAGGAAAACGGATGATAGAAAAGAGTGGTCTTTTCCGTTTTCCTAATCACGTCCACATATGAGTGGATCTTTAAAACATCTATAACATTCCTTTTGATATACCATTATTTTTGGGAGATTCTGCTTATGACGAGGTGGGCTCCCTATGCCTTCCTCAGCTTCAACTAACATTTACTGGGCTGGGGCGTCATTTCTTGAGAAAACAATTCAGTTTACCCATAAACATTTGTTCACTTATTATCTGACAAATCAGCGTATCTATCAATAGTCTGTTTCCACGTATCCATCCATCTATCTCAGAATAGTCTGTTTCCATGTATCCATCCATCTATCTAACAATAGTCTGTTTCCGTGTATCTATCTCTCTAAATAGCAGTAGTCTGTTTCCATGTATCTATCTCTCTATATAGCAATTGTCTGTTTCCATGTATCTATCTCTCTATATAGCAATTGTCTGTTTCCATGTATCTATCTCTCTATATAGCAATTGTCTGTTTCCATGTATCTATCTATCTAGGAGTTCATTTGTTCGAATCCCAGCCAAACCGTCTCTGACAGTTCCCTTGAGGTATGGAAGCCGACGTTAAACACAGCTTTACAGCCTTACATTGTGCATCTGATTGACTCAGTTTTATGAATAGAAAACACCTTTATCTTGTTTCTTTATCTCTTAACTCAGCTCCACGCCATTCTGCAATTCTCTCTGAATTTCTAATTTAATTACGTTGAGGCCCGGACTACACAAGGATTGACCGGATTATAGAGATCTAAACATTTATCCTTCCTGTCTTGTGTCCGGGATAATGAAGAATAGAGCAACTGTAAACTGCATGTGTCGTAAAACTCGCCCAAACAAGAATTGAGGCAAGCTGGTGTGGAAGGCAAACCGATACGATCTCAGAATGCAAACGTTTCGAAGCTATGACTAGTAGGTTACGAAGCTATGGCTACAAAGCTATGGTTACTAAGCTATGACTAGTAGGCTACAAAGCTACAGCTACAAAGCTATGGCTACAAAACTATGGCTACAAAGCTATTGCGTAGTGATTGGAAGATGAATCCAGATGTTTGCATAATTGGACTTAGCGACGATAGACTGAATTGAGAGAAGCTAAACGGATGTTTCACTAATCCTCTCTAAACAGGATTCATAGGATTCATGGGACTCATGGAAGAACTCTGGACTTTGTATCAATATCTATAGGAAGAGATTCAGTAAATCCTGCCTTCCATTCCATTGAAGTTCTCCCAATGCGAAACTAATGCTAATACATTGACGATTAGTAATAACTATTTGTCACTGTAGACTATTAGCAAAAATGTTTGAAGAACTTCCAGAAACAACAACAAGAACAGTAAAATTAAGGTTACAATTAACTAAGTAATTCAATTAATAATTGTAGTTCATGAAAGCATCAAGCACTTTCAAACAAAAGCTAAGTCGTTGAATTAAATTGAATTAAATCCGCAAAAAATTAAAGTGAAAACTCAAATTCAACCAGAAAATAGGTTTAATAGAAATCACAACCAAACTCTCACCTTAAACTCCAGGGATAGTTTATTCCACGTCAAATCTTTATTTTCCACTTTTTCCTCTTCCTCGCTGTTTTGCGGACTCTTTTCCACCCCCTCCTCTTGGAGCACATTGTAGACGAGCCAGTCCGAGCCCTGGAGTGTTACAGCCCGGAAGTCTCGCAAGTCGCAGGGGTTTTTGGGATCCAAGGACCGGTAACAGTTGCAGGACTTGAACAAGTTGTCAGCGAGGCAATCAGCATTATTGTTGTTGCTGCTACAAAACTGGTGAAATGAAAAGTGGCCTTCTGCGAAATCAACAAAATCATACGTTAATTAAACGAACGAAGACTCATTGGATTAAAATGCTCGTTCATGATGATATATAGGCCTATATCTTTTAGTAAAATGATAAAGTGTAGTGAGATATAGTACTATGGACGGAATTAAACTATAAAAGACTAAAAGGTTATTATAATCTCAATTTTATGAGGATAATTCAACTGTGCTACTGAATACTCTATTGTGCATTCAGAGGATCTCAACACAGCTTCCTGATCCAGTACTGTTGTGTTACGTTACACATTAAATTTACTTGTCCCACAAAGTTCTAGATTTGATTATTTGGTCAGTCATCCTGGGAACCGAACCCACGGGACTTTAGCGCTTTACAAGACTCAGAAAAAGCGACTCTCAGTTGGTTTCTCACTACCTTCCTTAGTATCTGCTTAAGAGGCTCTAACGAGTTAAGTATTGATCTATTTATTAGTACGTGGCCTGGCTAAAATACGGATATAAATAGTCGAGTAGTGAATAAAATAAGAACACTAGAAGCAAGCTTTAGTCACTCTGCCGAGCTTGAATCAGCTTCACATCTCGTAGGCGCATCAGCGACAGGCCAGCAGTAAAACTGACCGCTCCACTCAGTCTCGAACCTGACATTGCACAACAACTGCACCCTTACATGCCGCTTGAGATCTCTTACATACCGCTTGAGATCTCTTACATATCGCTTGAGATCTCTTACATACCGCTTGAGATCTTCTCGCAATTGTCGTGACAGCCCATTTCCACCCCTCTAGTGGAGTGAGGACGAAGCGGTTGTGGTTTTGATGTAGTATTCCTCCCTGTTATGACGTCCCTTTTCGTTACCGTGACGTCATTTTTAGCTGACGTCATGCCGTGGCCCGCTGTCGTGTTGTTGTTTGTCGTAGCAGCCATGACGTCACCAGTTCTTGAGGTCACGTGAATTTGCGAAGCTCCTGAAGCTACCGTACTGGTATTTCTATCAGAGCTGACGTCACTTGCGTACATGGTGACGCCACGGGTATGTACGCTGACGTCACTGCTCTTCGCTGTGACGTATGTCTCTGTTACGATGACGTCACGAATGCAGCCTATGAAGTAATGATCTGCGTTCACCTGATGTATGGGATCCACGTGACCTACACATATACAACAACAACAACATATAGAGCAGCCAACTTGATTTTTCTAAATCAATCAATCAATCAAACGATAAAAAACTGAATTAATCATCTAGTAAATGAATTACTCAATCACTAAATTTTAATTAGACTGTGAGTTTGAGTGGGACTCAAGCAGCGCATTCTTTTCTCAGTCAGCCAGGATCGCATCCAATCAATCAATTACTCAATCAATCAATCAAAAAATAAATAAATCAATCAGTCAAACAATCATCCAACAAATCTATCAATCAATTTAGTTTTAGCCTCTAGTTTCCTAATATCTTCTTTAAGGTCCATGTTTCACATCCATACAATAGCGTGGTCCAAACCAAAGTTTTCACTATGTTTATCTTTGTGTCTTTCTTTAGACTTTTTGCTAAAGTTCTTTCCTATTACAGAATGCAGATTTTGCTTGTGCAATCCTACTGCATATTTCAGTCTCACTTTCCCGTCATCGCTTATAGTATGATCCAAATATTTGAAACTCCTTACTTGTTCCAATTTCGTAAAATTTATCGTGATATTAACTTCACCTTTACTATGTGGAACTCTCATAACTTTGCTCTTAGATAATAATCTACGTTTATTTAGACATTCAGTCGACAAACCTCCAACGAACAGTACGGAAGTGTAAGTCGTCACCTGCTGCCCATCCGCCGATGACTCTGACCGGGTTGATCCCAGGCCGGGCCCGCCCCTCCCTGGTCCCTGCTGCCTAGTCCCCGGGGCCGCATTGACCGCTAGCACCCTGGTACCTTCCCCCTCACGTCCCAAAGATCTGTCCATCAATATTATCTTCCTCTCCTTAGCGTCCAACTCTGCACTCAGCTGACCCTCCGTCTGACCTAGCGTTATCTCGTGCCATCTGTTGTTGTTAACGTCTAATCGATCAATCAATTAATTAATTAATAAGTCAATCAATCAATCAATCAGTAAATCAATCAATCAACAAATCAAGCAATCAATCAACCAATCAATCGATCAAGTCAATCAATCAATCCATCAATCAGTCAGTCAGTCAGTCAATAAATCAATCATTCAACAAATCAATAAATCAATCAATCAGCAAATCGATCAATTAACCAATCAACTGGCTGATATATTCTGCAGTGATGTGAACATAACAAGGGTCATAGACATCTAACCACGACTGTCACATTTCTTGTAACTCTTATCTGCAGCTTACGCTTCTCTGATTCCTCCTGATGCTGCTTATCAATATCGCGATGCGTTGTACGTATGTGCAGTACAACAATACGGCGAGATTTTAAACAAATATTAGTTGTTAAACAGCTGAAGTAAAAGTTATTACTATACATTCTGTGAACAAACAGACATATATGGTTGGACATAGATCTGTTCTGTAATTATAAAACAGAAAGATCTGATTAGATGAAATCCAGATTTGATTGGTAATTATTAAACATGACGATCTGCGCGAGTTAACCGAGATCTGCTCTTTAATTAATCCACATAAAGATCTACATGGTTTAACCGAGAATTGCTCCAGATCGACATAAAGATCTACATGAATTAACCGAGATTTGCTGTATAATTAATCGACATAAAGATCTACATGAATTAACCGAGTTCTGCTCTGAAATTAATCCACATAAAGATCTACATGGATTAACCGAGATTTGCTCTATAGTTAATCTCGAGACAGTCCTAATCAACAGTTTATCTATATTTCAGCCATTCTAGTCCCATGAATATTTGAAGAACAAAGACCGTTTGTTAATTAACCGAACATCCTCATGCTGTTTGTAATACCGCTCCAGTAGAGGCTCTGCTGAGAAAATAGACGTGATAGCATACCACGAAGTCATGTAGGAGGAGAGAGAGAGAGAGAAAGAGGAGGAAGGGATGTGTGGTCTTAGGGGTAGTGTAGGGGGTGGTGTAGGGTTGATTTAACTTTTAATTCACTGGTTGGAGTCAGTGGCGATGCCGGTAAGACTCTCGACCGCGGATCAGTACGTGCGGGGTTCAAATCCTGGTCTCGCCCGTCACTAACATCGCTTTCGAGTGACTGACGTTAACATTAGCTTTTTTAGCTTTTTATGTAGAATGTTTCAGGGTTTAGAGGAAGACTCGATGCTAGAGATGTGCACTAAAGTCGCTATAAAGTGGTAGACTCTCAAATAATAATTTTTTCTGATATAGGCTTACGTGGTGAAATGACAAACTAAATTACCAAATTGCACATTAAAAGTATTCATTGTTAAATAGGCCTACTTGTCGACTTTCTGACACCTTTAGGTAGGTCTACTCACTCTCGCTCTCTCTCTCTCTCTGTCTCTCTCTCTCTCTCTCCCTCTCTCCCTCTCTCCCTCTCTTGCTGCTATATTTCAACTTCCAGCGTAATGTCAGAAAGCGTACTAGTCCTATACAATGTCGTTATTTACAATATCTTCTCCATTATTTTAAGAGTCGTCTGAGATTTTTCCATTTGAAAGAAATTGATTAGATTCAGGTCAATTGTTTACAATACTTATTACTTTCAGGCAGTCGAAAACCAAGTGAAGGAAGTCTGTTTCTGATAGACATCAAAATGAAACTATTTAAAGAACCTGAACACGTATTAATCTATAAAGAAGATCATTCAAAATAACAACCTCAACAAATTCTTCAAAGAATTGAAATATAACACGGTACAACTCAAGTGCTAGAAAGCAGTCGTTTAATATTTACAACGAATTTATTTGGACCAGGATTAAGCCATAAGTTGAGAGAGAATCATATTAGACTTTCTCTGTAATGCAGAATTCTAATTCACTCCGTGGACCTTCGAGACAAACCATAGCCGCATCAAAGCCCCCCCCCCCCCCCCACTGGCTGCCTCGGTCCCGCTGATCGCCGAATTCTCAATAATTTATTTGGCCGCCGGGGGACATTAATGGTTTGGCGCTCGTATCTGTCCTAACGTTCAAGTTTTAGAACCATGGAGTGACGGATGACAGCCATGTTTGATGTGCGACAGTGTGAGGGTCTCGAAGGTGTCTGGGTCCTAATACAGTAGGCCATATCTTCTTCTTCTTCTTCTTCTTCTTCTTCTTCTTCTTCTTCTTCTGGCTGGAGCCAGTGGCGAAGTCGGTAAGATACTCGACCGCGGATCAGTATGTGCGAGGTTCAAATCCTGGGCTCGTCCGTCACTGACATCGCTTTCGAGATGAAGAAACTGACGTTAACCTTAGCTTTACCAGCTTTTTTCTTCAGTGTACTGCCAAATGGCAGGTTCAAGGTACATATTCATACTCAAAGCCTGCTTTCTCCCTCCATAAGAGCACTCCTTAGATCAACAAGTTAATCTCTTCACAAAGTCTATGCCTCATTCATACCTTATGTAGCCTATAGCTTTGTATCTGGCTTCTGAAGTCCCTTCTCGTTGTACAGGATATATCTTTCCTTTATGACAATAGGTCATGGCTCGGACCGTATATTTTCAAGGTGAATTATAATAATTAGTTGTAGAAGCTGCTAACTTTGTCATGAAATCCACTGGTTAATTGAAGGAGAGGATTTGAAGACAGACTATGTAAATAGGAAACAGGAATAAGAGCTTTAGACCAGACAGTTGGAGAATATTAGAGATACAAATGTTATTAAAGTACAGCCTATAGACTTTATTCTCATCAATTTCTCACCTTGATTGGAAACATGTATATACCAAATATCAGATTCTCTCTCTCTCTCTCTCAGTGCACTGCCTACTGGCAGGCCCATAATATATAACGCCCTACCCTTCTCTGTCTTCCGCTTTTCGCTTCATTTCCACATATGTGTGGGTTTTTAAATCATCTAACATTACTAATCTCGGTCTGCCTCTGTCTCTTTTCCCTTCCATTCAGTATCAGATTATTCGGTGAATATAACATCATTGCCTCTAACCCCTCCCACCACCTAGCTTGCACTCGTATATGAGCTCCAGGTGTATAGGGATTCTACAGATCAGAAGACCTTTAATCAAACCGCTGCTCAGGTCATCAGCTGCTTATTCCGTCATGACTTCAAGTCTTTGATGATACTAGTATATCTTGAGAGGTCCATGCTTTGTAGAGACTCTGAAACTAATATATCTTGAGAGGTCCAAGTAAAAGCTTTGTAGAGACTCTGACACTATCTTGAGAGGTCCATGCTTTGTAGAGACTCTGACACAAGTATATCTTGAGAGGTCCGTGCTTTGTAGAGACTCTGACACTAGTATATCTTGAGAGGTCCATGCTTTGTAGAGACTCTGACACTAGTATATCTTGAGAGGTCCATGCTTTGTAGAGACTCTGACACAAGTATATCTTGAGAGGTCCGTGCTTTGTAGAGACTCTGACACTAGTATATCTTGAGAGGTCCATGCTTTGTAGAGACTCTGACACTAGTATATCTTGAGAGGTCCATGCTTTGTAGAGACTCTGACACTAGTATATCTTGAGAGGTCCATGCTTTGTTGAGACTCTGACACTGGTATATCTTGAGAGGTCCAAGTAAAAGTTTTGTAGAGACTCTGACACAAGTATATCTTGAGAGGTCCAAGTAAAAGCTTTGTAGAGACTCTGACACAAGTATATCTTGAGAAGTCCAAGTAAAAGTTTTGTAGAGACTCTGACACTAGTATATCTTGAGAAGTCCAAGTAAAAGTTTTGTAGAGACTCTGACACAAGTATATCTTGAGAGGTCCAAGTAAAAGCTTTGTAGAGACTCTGACACTAGTATATCTTGAGAGGTCCAAGTAAAAGTTTTGTAGAGACTCTGACACTAGTATATCTTGAGAAGTCCAAGTAAAAGTTTTGTAGAGACTCTGACACAAGTATATCTTGAGAGGTCCGTGCTTTGTAGAGACTCTGACACTAGTATATCTTGAGAGGTCCAAGTAAAAGCTTTGTAGAGACTCTGACACTATCTTGAGAGGTCCATGCTTTGTAGAGACTCTGACACAAGTATATCTTGAGAGGTCCGTGCTTTTTAGAGACTCTGACACTAGTATATCTTGAGAGGTCCATGCTTTGTAGAGACTCTGACACTAGTATATCTTGAGAGGTCCATGCTTTGTAGAGACTCTGACACAAGTATATCTTGAGAGGTCCAAGTAAAAGCTTTGTAGAGACTCTGACACAAGTATATCTTGAGAGGTCCAAGTAAAAGCTTTGTAGAGACTCTGACACTAGTATATCTTGAGAGGTCCAAGTAAAAGTTTTGTAGAGACTCTGACACTAGTATATCTTGAGAAGTCCAAGTAAAAGTTTTGTAGAGACTCTGACACTAGTATATCTTGAGAAGTCCAAGTAAAAGTTTTGTAGAGACTCTGACACTAGTATATCTTGAGAGGTCCAAGTAAAAGTTTTGTAGAGACTCTGACACAAGTATATCTTGAGAAGTCCAAGTAAAAGTTTTGTAGAGACTCTGACACTAGTATATCTTGAGAGGTCCAAGTAAAAGCTTTGTAAGCCCAGCCATTCTTTTGAGCCTTGAGTCAAACTCGTTAAGATTATTGATTCTATAAAATATATTGACCTTTTGTTGATTTAAACAATAATAATAGTCTGATTTATTGACTTTACGCTGATTTATCGTTGACTCTACACTGATTTATCGTTGACTCTATGTCAACTGACTAATCGTTGACTCAAGGCTGACTTATCG
Source organism: Enchytraeus crypticus (assembly GCA_905160935.1). Taxonomy (NCBI): domain Eukaryota; kingdom Metazoa; phylum Annelida; class Clitellata; order Enchytraeida; family Enchytraeidae; genus Enchytraeus; species Enchytraeus crypticus. The sequence goes on along the minus strand of CAJHZI010000695.1, from coordinate 675,320 downwards.
TTGACTCTACTCTGACTTATCGTTGACTCTACGCTGACTTATCGTTGACTCTACGCTGACTTATCGTTGACTCTACTCTGACTTATCGTTGATTCTACGCTGATTTATCGTTGACACTGGACCTGTGTTTGTGGACGCTGTTTGCTCAGGAAGCGCCGGTTGCATTCAATTCTACGGGAGCACACGGTCAATTGCAGCTCAATCAACGCCTTCAATGAGAGCGTAGAGGGGATAACGTCCGTGGCAATCCTGACTCTGTTTCCAGGGAAGTGGATGAACATAAGGTCCTGACTATGTTTCCAGTCAGTTGAATGAACATAAGGTGACTAAGGTCCTGACTATGTTTCCAGTCAGGTGGATGAACGAAAGGCTTGTGAAAGGGCTAAGCCTAGCAACGTCACTTGTCGGTGACGTAGCAGTACTGAACCATAAGTAAAGAAAGTTGGTTAAAGGCCCTTCACCGCAATTCAGTGCTGATATTAAAGTCTGAAGGGCAAAAGGTTTTAAGTTGAGTGGGAGGATGTAGAAAACATACATTTTCGTAAAATCTAGTTTCTGCAGCTTTACAGTGAACCACGTTGATTTAGGCCATCACCCTTTCAGTGACTTCTTATTTATAATACGTTCAATGTTCAGATTGTTAGCAAATTGAACTTTATGGGTGCCTGGGCCACAGTTTCTCTCTCAAATATAGAACACTGACTAAATTCAACCTGCCTTCTCCCTATATCATAGTGGACTCAGCGTATCAAATCGTACCGTGGCGTGCTTTGGCTTATAGTGGAGTACCGTGGCGTGCTGTGGCTTATGGTGGCGTATCGTGGCATACTGTGGCCTAGCATATGCCACGATTTGTTTACTTAACTGGAATTGATTTGAATGTTCATGGATTTCTTAAGATCCTGTCACAGCAGATTTACCGTATGCCATTGAGCAACAACAGTCAGCCCTGATACACTTTTATACCGGCTGCTTTTTACAAATAGCAATAATAAATAAGTCCTAAAGTTTTGTTTGCATTATTTTGTTCTTTTGTTCCTTAATTCAAACGTAAAATCATACGCATAAAAAAGCAGTTTAACAGAAATAGAGCATATTCAAGAGAGAAAGAGAGAGGGGAAAAATAGCTTGAGAGTGAGATAGATATAGATATATAGATAGATAGATAAAGAGAGAGAGACAGAGAGAGAGAGAGAGAGAGAGAGAGAAAGAAAGAGAGAAAGACATGCAGATGACTAGCATATCTCACTGGTTAGCAGGGGGCTGAGGTTAAGACCTTATATCACATCACTGACGGATGAAGAAATCGAGGAAATAGAAACAGAAAGACCCTAGCTTGTGTTTAAAGGAAGCCTTGATTTGAATTGAAATTCGAAGGGATTTTTCGATTTACAAAGAGTTAACTGAATTACGTGAGGAAGTAGAATTGAAGAGCTCTATGGTAAGATAAGCTAGGCAGAGAGAGACGTCAAATATCAATGAGTTTTAAGAGACTACTTCTGATGCGTGGCTGACCTTATTAATTCTCGTATAGGTTTTATCTCCAAGAATATTTGTCAGCAGATGATGCCATCAAGCTCTTTTCAATCAGGTTCAAGGCACACAATTAAACTCGCACTATAGTTAAATGATCAACTATGTTGATATCTATCGCTTTTAATACCACATGTTTAAACCTTTAGGCAATTTATTCCATTTTCCGTATAACCAGTGAATGTCCGAGATTTTACTATCAGATCAGCGAGGCCGGGATTCGAACCCACGAGGATTCAATTCACCTCAGGATCTGTCATTTAAAACTTCTTGACGTTACCCCTACGCTATTAAGACATTTAGATTCAGACAATTAAATTAGGCTATAAAGACAATTTAACTGGACTGAACAGTCTGAACCGGTATATGTCGGTAAGTTGTCCCCCTGCGAGCCAGAAGTGCAGGGTTCAAATACAGAGCTCACCTCACTACTCTCTAAACTTGGCTTTAGCCTATAGCGCAATTGTTTCCAACGAGTTCGCTCACTAGTGAAGATAGCTAAGAGACAATTAGTTTTCTACAGTGACCACTACAAAAATTTGACTAAATGTTTTCAAACCTTGAAAGTTGAGTCGTCTTCAGCCGCATTATATTGGAAAGGGGGCCCTAAGGATTAGAGAGGATTTTAGTATGTGCCGATGACTACTAATTTTTCGAAAAGTATGTCGTCTCATTTTCATATTTTCAAGACTGCTATACATCGGTAGTAAATGACGTGCAGCTAATGGTTAGTATACTTTTCAGTGTCTCGAAAATAGCACTAGAAAAATACCGAAATATTAAAAAAACGTTCAAAAACTAAAAACTGCTAATACTAAATTATAGCTGTGTCAGTATTATCAGGACCACTTATAAATTATAATTTTAAATTGCGTATAATCTTACCTCTACCGATGAATAAGTTTTCCAGTTTTCCTCCACTCCCATTCCCATTCTCTCCAGCATGATACGTCACCACTACACGTCCTCCTCTTAGTTCCACCCATATCTGCGGCCTCTCTTCCATCTTCCTCTCTCCGGTGGAATCGACCCTCAAGATCTCGTGATGAAACAGAAAGGCGTCCAACTTTTGAGTCCTGAAGGTTAGGCGGATAGTCAGGGACGGGATGGAAGCGGTGGAAGTCCAACGGCTACGGAATTCCAGGTAGGACTGGCCGGGTTGTGAGAGGGTGTAGGTGTCCGGGGGGTCACTGGAGAGGACGCTCCGGGAGGCGGTCCTGGAAAGAGTTATGAGGAAGAGAGTGAGAGTGATGGAAGCGGGGAATCTATTATTATCTCTCATTATAATCATAATCACCTTAACGATGATTGAATGGTGATTGAATTACGATGAGGTCAGTTAGATATGATAGATTATCGTTCCACGTTGATTTAAACTTTATAGTCCCTCGAGATGTATTAAGTCTGAATTAATTAATTAAATAAATATATAAAACTAAATTAATAAAACCACGTCTTAATTTAAAAAAATTAAGACGTTTAAAAATTAAACGTCTTAATTTTAGAAATTAGCCACGTTTAAAATTAATTTTAAAAATTAGCCACGTTCTAATTTTAATATCACAAATTGGGTTAACTGCTAAGATCTACTACTTGAGTTCTAATCATTGAGATCTACTACTTAAGGTCTACTCATTGAGGTCTACTCCTTGAGGTCTACTCCTTGAGGTCTACTCCTTGAGGTCTACTCATTGAGGTCTACTCATTGAGGTCTACTCATTGAGATCTACTCATTGAGGTCTACTCATTTAGGACCACGTCTTGAGGTCCACGTCTAGAGGTCTACTGTTAACATCTCAGCTGATCTCAGGACAGTCAGTGAGGCTGTTGATTGGGCGCGTCAGAGCTTTGACTCGACAAGCAGACGTACACACACTCACTCACACACATTCATACACATACATATATACAAGCAGACACATTTGCATACACACACATATACACACTCACACACATACACATACACACACACACACATTCACACACACATACATACACACAGGCAGAGATAGCCACATATGTAAAAGTCTGTTGTTTCTAATGCGCCTACAAACACAAACACAAATGCATACAAGACATACACACAGAGACACAGACCCAAATATAGAAGATTTAAGAAAACAGCATGAATGAAATTAAATACATTTGCCTATCAAACATCTCTCTCATTCAACATCTCTCTCTCTCTCTCTCTCTCTGATCTCATTTTGTAACTCTACTTCCATCTTCAAGTATCAGTATGTGCGGGGTCCAAACCCTGGGCTCGCCCGTCACTAACATCGCTTTCGAGTGAGGAAACTGACGTTAACCTTAGTTTTTTTCTAGACTGCTGGTCCAATTTTCACTGATGCTTTATTGACCTTCTCAGCAATGAGCACATACACACACATACATACACATTGCACACTCACCTGCACATCAATGAGTACCCACACACACATATACCCACACACACACATACCCATACACACATCCTATTCAGCAATGAGCACATAACAGAATGAGTGACTTGGGTGGGATGAGAGACTGCAACCTAACAACACTTCTCTGGTTTCAAGTTTCCAGCTTCTGGTAAAACCCGCCATCTGTCGCCACAGAGGAGATAAAGATAATCCATTCCACCAACAATTGTTCTACAATGACCTCTTATTCATGATTGATTGATAGACTGACGGTTACGTCTAATTCTTTAATTAATTTTACAAATTAGATAAATGACTAAAAGCTGGTAAAGCTAAGGTTAACGTCAGTTTCTTCATCTCGAAAGCGATGTCAGTGACGGGCGAGCCCAGGATTTGAACCCCCCACATACTGATCCGCGGTCCAGTATCTTACCGACTTCGCCACTGGCTCCATTAAAATAAATCAGTTAAGTAAATACTAAATAATCATAAATATCTCAATTTTAAGGTATTTATTATAAACTGACAATAACATGAAATTTTCTTATGATACGGCCCCCTATAGAAGGCATAATAGGAGCAAAGCCTCCTTCAAGAGTCGTCAACATAGGCAGGCAATGTGAAAGCAAAATGCTGAAGTTTGCACTGGAGGAAAATATGGGTCACTGTAGCTATTTAAAGGTCATTGTAATTTTTCGCCATTTACCTAATTGTTAGTTATTTGATCCCTTTAAATATAAACTTTTTGCTCATTTCTGAAACGTCAAGCCGATTTTCTCCGTTATCTATATACGAATTTGTTTTTTATAGTATCTACCATCCTTTGTCTCGGTCTATCTCTACCCTCTTTCCTTTGCAGCAGCAACAACAACAACGAAAAAATAACAAAAGCAACGACAGATATCAATAAAATAAAAACGTTACGCAAAGCTGTGACTGTAAAAATAGTCCACCCTCTCTCAATACTCTACTCCCACCTTTCTCTAAACCATCCTGTCCCTCACGTCATGCGGAGTCAGATTCAATCCATCAGGACTGCGGTAGATCCTGTCAGCAGAGCCTAGCTGGCACTAATTGTCGCCCGCGTCCTGGATTTAATTCCGTCAGTCCAGGATTGATTGCCTTCAGCTACATGCGTCCCGTACAATACATGATATTATAAGCTGCCAAAGCCCCGGTTATCAATACCCGCAGCAGCGTGCAATCACACGTGATAATTAATTCTGCATCGTACTACATGTATAAACTGCCAACGTCCTCGGTTTAGACAATCAAAATAGCACTCTCTGCAGTTGAATATATTCCAGTACTTACAAGGAGTTCCGTATAGTATTCGGTAAAGGAAACATGCAGATACAATATTAGCAAGCAGTGGATTTGAACTCTGCTCCCACTGGTCCGCAGGTAAGTAACTAACCATCAAGCTACTCGTTTAGACCATACACGAGTGGTATTATTATTATTATGAAAACCGAATAGACCAAAACAGTGAGAGCTTATCGGAGTTCTAACTTTAGATGGATGCTAATAATGAACTTGTGCAGGTCTACTCCATTGAGAGAAATTCTAGAATTAGTCAATCACTAGAGATCCTATAATCAATAAATCAATGGTCAGGACAACTGATCTCCAGAACGATGATCGATCTCTTTAAGTCGTGTTCAAATCTTTATTGAGATTCTGATCAGAGTCTGAGAAACTTTACTGGAGAGATTGTGATATATCCATGATAACATCAGGCACTAAAGATGTGATATATCTATGATAACATCAGCCACTAAAGATGTGATATATCTATGATAACATCAGGCACTAAAGATGTGATATATCTATGACAACATCAGGCACTAAAGATGTGATATATCTATGACAACATCAGGCACTAAAGATATGATATATCCATGATAACATCAGGCACTAAAGATGTGACAGTGAAGAATGATTACTATAAGAAGTGTCTGAGCTTCAAAGTTTCGTACATTACTACAGTGTACATGTACAGTGCAACTGAAGATTTTATTGTTTTAATTAGCAAAGTAATTAAAATAAATTAAATAAAATGACTTCGCAGTATCGGGGTAAAATAATAAGAAATTAGACTAAAAACTATTTTAAAATTACCAGGCTCTTCTTCTCTCATTAAAGAGCGCACGGATACGGGATCACCCATTGAAAAGACTACGCGTCTTCATAACTTGATATACTCTACGTCTACTAAAAGAACTTCCGTATGTTTCTCCCATACATTTAATATACCATTATTTCAGGCAGTAAACTCAAGCAGTGCGGTTCTTAGAATGATCGAGCTACAGCAACGACCTATTGGTGAAAATGACTTAGTTGAAATTGCTCGTTTGCGTGCCTCCTTGTAATAAAAAATTAATGGTAGGGGCTGCTTGCAAATCCTTGACTTCTAATCTGTATCTTCATTCCTCTCCCTCTACCTTCATCTCTCTCTCTCTCTCTCTCTCTCTCTCTCTCTCTCTATATATATATATATATATATATATATATATGTATCTCTCTCTATTTCTAGAAATTGTTCTCTATCCTACTGACTCTTTTCGTCAAGTTTGTTGGTATTTTTGCGTTTACACTGGCGTTCATTAAATTAGGTGCGGGTGCAGATGGGCGTCTAAATTATGCGGGTCTATTCTAGTGTCTATTGATTAGAGGGGTATACTTTGGGTGATGTGGTAGAGCGTGTACATTTGGTGTAAAACGCTGGTAAAGCTAAGGTTAACGTCAGTTTCTTCACTCGAAAGCGCTGTCAGTGACGGGCGAGCCCAGGATTTGAACCCCGCACATACTGATCCGCGATGGAATATCTTACCGACGTCGCCACTGGCTCCAGCCAGTGGGTGTGGTTGTATAGCGGTGTACATTTGGTGTGGGTGTAGGGGAGTGTTGACTCAGATTATCAGTTTTCCGATCAGCTCGCTTATTGACCGCCGTCAACTCATCGAAGTCTCGAGCGTCTATAGACGGGCGACCAGGGCTCAAGGTCCCCGGGGAGCCCGGGGAGAGTGAGGGACGATACATCACGGGCCTGGGCTCTTCCCTCGAGGCTTCAGCGGCATCATCTACAGCGCAAACAAAGCGTCAGCGGATTAGAGTGCGAAGAGAATTGTTCAACTTAGGAGCTGAGGATTTGAACAGCAAGGGTGAGTTTAAATCCATAAAGACAACAGCGATAGTTCAGTTGTTAGACAATATGACGAATTAGACAATATGACGAAATAGTGAGGGGATCGTTCAATGGTTCAATTTTACATGAGCTAAGTGATTGAATGGTTCAGTGGTTGAATGGTTGAATAGTTCAATGGTTGAATGGTTGAATGGTAGAATGGTTCAACGGTTCAACAGTTCAATAGTTCAACGGTTCAGTGGTTCAATGGTTCAATGGTTAATTCTATTGCTCGGTGGTTAAATGGTTCAAATGTTCAATGGTTCAACCGACAAATGGTTCAACGGATCAAATGGTTCAACGGATCAAATGGTTCAATGGATCAAATGGTTCAACGGATCAAATGGTTCAATGGATCAAATAGTTCAACAGATCAAATGGTTCAACGGATCAAAGGTTCAACGGTTCAATATCAGAATACTCGCCTAACCACGAGGTCACTGTTTGAATCTCAATCAGACAACAACTGAATGTGATTGTAAGAAACTCCTGACGTAGCAGAAGACATGTAAACAATCTAAATCTCTTAAAGAGGAACCAGTGATCAACGATGCATAAAATGGGGATAAAACCCCCTATAGATCAGACTCTGGAAACTGGGAAACCGGAACTGGAGTTTGAGACAAGTGATTCCATAGGGACGCAGGATGGGATCTTGTACAGGAGAAGTGGGACTTACAGGATGATTGGAAGAGATAATATTGTGGAGCAATCGTGAGGTTTTTGTGATATAGGATATCACTGTTGTTGAAAGACCCATCAGGGACCAGCGATATGAAATAAGAAGATTTATCAAACTTTTTAAATAGGTATTTCCATAAAGTTTAACATGTTTTAAATTGCTGAAGATTTATCATTCAGACTTTCACATTACATGCTCATGGCGACTAAATCTATATAAGATTCAAAGTAGGAAATATTTGAACTCTGGGAGGATACTCTTTTTTATTCTATATTTTTCTGTTTGCAGCACGTCTTAAAGTCTCTCAAAGTGTTTTATTTTGTGGCTGGAGCTAGTGGCGATGTCGGTAAGATATTCGACCGCGGATCTGCATGTGCGGGGTTCAAATCCTGGGCTCTCCCGTCACTGACATCGCTTTCGAATGAGGAAACTGACGTTAACTTTATATTTACCAGCTCTTTTATGCAAGTCCTCTGGACTTCAATCTCACTTCTTCGCCTCCATACATTTTCACTTCTACGCAGACGGCACAAAACCAAGTACTTCCTTTTGTAACCATGATTCTGACCAGAACTTAACTCATCCATCATTAATTCTAGACCAGGCTTATTCCTGGTTATGTTCTAATCGTCTAGTTGGAGATCCCTCCAAAACTGAATATTTTATAATTGGCTCTCCTCTGCGAAGAAGCAAAATTAACTAATAACTCTATTCTTTTTTAAAATTACTCCAAGACTGGCTGAATCACTCCAGGATTGAATGGAGTACTCCAGGATTGGATGAAGTACTCCAGGATTAGATGAAGTACTCCAGTATTGAATGGAGCATCCCAGTATTGAATGGAGTATCCCAGGATTGAATGGAGTATCCCAGGATTGAATGGTGTATCCCAGGATTGAATGGTGTATCCCAGGATTGGATGGCTGAACGCGCAGTATGAGACAAAGGACTGAGTAGATTGAACGTGAAGTGTATTAGAGGAGATTATCCAGCCATGAATGAAATAAACGGATGATGATTGGAAAAGAATTTCTCATTAAAGATCAACCGCGAAGATGTTAAACAAACGTGTAATTAATGTTTAATTAAACATAAAACCATTTGATTTCTGCTAAGTGCATTGTTAATATATATTTAGCTGATCTATAGTGATGTGTGCTATGGGGACGTCCCTGACATCATCCCTGGATGAGGAAACGGACGTTAAACCTTTATTATTATTATTATTATTATTATTACTATTATTATTATTATTTCTTATTATTATTAATTATTATTATTATTATTAATTTTATAATAATAATAATAATAATATTATTATTATTATTAATTTTATAATAATAATAATAATAATTATTATTATAATATTATTATTATTATTATTATTAATTTTATTATAATAATAATAATTATAATAATATTATTATTATCATTATTATTATTAGATAGTTGAACATCAGCGTTTAATGTAGGTCCAGTTAGCCGTAAAACCAGTTATAGAATTCTCAAATTTTTTTAGCAGATAAATGTGCATGAACAGGATGCGATATTGCAGCAGCGGATGAAAGCAATACAGTTATAATACTATATAGTATGAAGCTAATATGAAATTTCAATCAAGCAAAACCAAAAGGAAGCGAATGTTACACCGTCGTTTCTTGTTCAGATAATGTTGCCCATCAAACCGGTAAACGGTGTTTGTGCTTTTTCTATTTTTATTTAGTGATGTCAAACATCTTAACGACATTGCCACTGGCTCCAACCGCTGGTAGAATAAGGTTAGGTATTTGTCAAATACAGAAATTTATGTCTCGGACCAGCAAGCAAAACGGCTGAGAGATAAGTTAATCGACGCCACGCGTGTTAAAGACGCAACTAAGATGAACGACCCGAGCATTATAAAGCAATCCATCACTCGATCTGTCCACCGGCAATACGGTATTTAAGTAAAACAGTCACTGGAAAATCTTTCCATCCATTTATCAACGCCACCAACCTGTCCCGAATCCGTCTATCCGCATGCGAGTGTAGTTAAAGTACGCCTCTATACCGACTGTCACAGTGGCGCTGTGTGGTTTAAAGATAGTAAAAGCCACAATCGTTTGACTGTCTAGACTTAACTGTGAATATGGATTTATCTACGTCAATGGATCAACAATATACGTAAATCTCATATCACAATCCCTCAATCTCATATTAGTGTTAGTTTCGTCTGAACGATACCTACACTATAAAGTTACGGTACAATATGTTTCATGTTTTGCGATTGACCGCAGTCGCAAAGCGGTGAATCACAAATACCCCAGCGAAACTCACTTTCTCTGCATCTTCCATGCCCCGTACGGGAACGATTCAAATGGCACCAACTTCCTCTGCAGAGATTCATTCCTGGTAGCGATTGAGACGGATCCTGAACCAGATGGTGGTTTCGAACATCAACTTATAATGGTTTATAATAGCCCATCTAGAATATCAATGATATATGATGTGCGATATAGGCCTATACAGTGCGTAGTCATCTGGAAGTACAGTGTAATATTGCTGTCAATGCTTTAGAAAACTACTCAATTTTGTTCCTTACTTTAACACGTACTATACAACGTGCAACGATACATCCACAGATACATCCATAGATATATCCACAGATACATCCATAGATAATCCTAATTAATTAATTCAATTATACTGCTTTAAGATATCCAAGACGATTGATTACTCGTATGTTAAATCTTAGTCAACATTAACATCAAATTAATGATCAACATTTTATTCTGCCTAACCTATTCTACTTGTACAGAAAGCGATCGGTTGAGTCAGGTAAACTCGCTGTTCCTTAATGCCGAACAGTTTCTTATGTTGACAAGTCTTTCCCGTAGCAGATCCCAAATTGTGGAACGAACTTCACATTTTATTCTGCTCACTGATAATTTTATTTATCTTTCAGATTTTTGACTATGTTATAGTACTTATAATAGTTTGTTTGATATAGTAGTTCCTGTTATTATGTGAATTTTATTGTGCATTGCTTGTTTTGCAACAGTGATCTTAACGGTATGGATATGTCTTTGCATGATATAATCCATTAAACATTCATTCATTCATTAACCAATCCTGTGACACTTTAGAAACTCTTGTTAGAAAGCAGAACTGCAGCGTTTCACAGGATTTCACTGATAAACCAGCGAGTATTCGCAGCTCCATAGATAAAACAGCGAGTATTCGTAGCTCCACTGATAAACCAGCGAATATTCGTAGCTCCATGTGGCAGACAGTTTCTCATCCTAACATTGACAGCCGGAAGCATTGCATACGTCGCCTGGAACCAGGGTTTCCCTTAACAGTCGTCAGATTACCTCTGCGGCAGAAATATTGCGCGTAGAGTGATTGATAGTTGTATATTAATGTATTTGAAGTAGAGAGCAGACAATCTCGTCACACGGTGTCTATGCAACTCCAGTCTGAATTTAGTTGTGGGTCTACTCCTCTATTCTCTTGAATTCAGTCTCTACAATTTAGTTATACACGTTTCTCAGTTGAAATTAATTAATTAAACTAATTTAATCTATTGATAAATTTCATGTATTTTCAGTAACAATAATAATTCGACATGGTATAACTAGTTTTCAACTGAATCAGAATTGATCAACAGGAGGGTGGGGGGGGGAGGGGGTACCTAAGCCGATCATTTTAAGTGAAAATAGTACATGTGTTATTCCAAACAAATTTAACTCTTACTTTTTATAAAAGGAAGCCAAGACCAGTGATCGGGGATTAGTTGCTAAATATTTAACAACTTAGTACTGCATTAAAACATCGACTACTGCAGGCGTTTAATTTAGAAGAGCCTGTATTTAGACGTCTCATAAGAGATAAATGAGTCCAAGCAGATACAACGTAGTATATTATATGTTAACGACTACATTAACACAAAAGTAATTAATTAATCTAACAAAAGCACAATATTTTCATTGTGCAATGGCTGAATGGAGACTATTTTCCTGCCATATGCTATAACCATGTTATAATAACTATGTTACTATTGCCAGTCACTGCTATCACGCAGTCAATCAATCAATCAATAAGAATTTAACGTACAGTCATCGGCTGGTTTGTAATCTTGTCTTAATAGTTAAGGTTGAGTACAGTTACTGATGTTCTAGTCGCTAAAGAGTAAAGACCACAATCGTTGCTACCTCCGCATTAAGATCTCAGCGATGCAATGACCAGACAAATTTCCCATTGGAAAGCTTTCTGCCTCTACTGCTCTATCTCATCCAATAGAATCTCTACTGCTCTATCTCATCCAATAGAATCTCTACTGCTCCATCTTATCCAATAGAATCTCTACTGCTCTATCTCATCCAACAGAATCTCTACTGCTCCATCTTATCCAATAGAATCTCTACTGCTCTATCTCATCCAACAGAATCTCTACTGCCCTGTCTCATCCAATAGAATCTCTACTGCTCCATCTCATCCAATAGAATCTCTACTGCTCCATCTCATCCAATAGAATCTCTACTGCTCTATCTCATCCAACAGAATCTCTACTGCTCCATCTCATCCAATAGAATCTCTACTGCTCTATCTCATCCAACAGAATCTCTACTGCTCCATCTCATCCAATAGAATCTCTACTGCTCCATCTCATCCAATAGAATCTCTACTGCTCCATCTCATCCAATAGAATCTCTACTGCTCTATCTCATCCAATAGAATCGCACCTAACATTCAGCGCAAAGATTTAGAACGAAATTTAACAAACTTTATCCAGCCAATTTTCAGGTTTCGTTTTAGAGATCTATCTTGGATTGCGGTGAGAAATATGAGACGGATGACAACAACACAGAATTAGCTAGACAGTCAGAGTGTACTGACATTTCCGCTGAAGAAACTAAAATTCCAATACACCCGCATAATGCGCGTCTAATGAGTTACACTGAAATAATAAAATATTGGGCGGGTCATCTATATAGATCTTAATGTACAGTGATAATTGTATTGTTAATTAATTAATGCTTAATATAATTATGTTTAATTTACCAAAAATTAATTTAAAAAATAATCTTTAATTAATTCTACAACACAAACAGGTTTCTACAACGTTGAGGTTCCTCCCCTCCCCACGTGACCTTGACCCTCTTGACCTCTTAGGAGAACCTGGTGAACAGCGTGACCTAGGCGCACCCAGCGAAACACCAGATAGAACTCATCAAGAGCACCACACTCTGTATCAACACTTTACCGGTACTGTACGCTGTACCGGTACTGTACGCTGTACCGATACGGTACGCTGTACCGACATTGTACCCTGTACCCCTCAAGTGCCTAACATCACCGCCTCTATTTTTTCTATGACTTGACGAGGAACTCAATCCCACGAGATATCGTTAGCAGGAAAGAGTTGATTAGCACCGTCAGACATGACGGAAGCTGCTGTCACGTGATTGGCGCAGTGTGAATGAGACAGGGAGAGAATTAGCAGTGTAGAGGACGACGATTAATCAGCTCATTTCAATCTAGAACCTGAAGCGTTTTTTCAAGTTCTAAGTCTACTGGGACTGTTCGTACCAGGCACCGAACTTTCCACAACTATACCATAAACATCTGGTACAGCTGTACCGCATACATCTGGCACAACTGTACCGCAAACATCTGGTGCAACTGTACCGCAGACATTGGTACAACTGTACCGCAAACATCTGATACAACTATACCGCAGACATTGGTACAGCTGTACCGCAGACATCTGGTACAACTGTACCGCAAACATCTGATACAACTATACCGCAGACATTGGTACAGCTGTACCGCAGACATCTGGTACAACTGTACCGCAAACATCTGATACAACTGTACCGCAGACATTGGTACAACTGTACCGCAAACATCTGATACAAGATGTAGCTGTACCGCAGACATTGGTACAACGGTACCGCAGACATCTGACACAAGATGTAAGCGTCTAGACCATTGTGTCAACAAGTCCACAGTCGAGAGGAGCGCTGTATTGAAGTAGAATCAAACCGGTGGAGACACAAGAAATGCAGAACACTGCGATTTATCATTTAATTTACAAATCTTCGAGTAAACACGAGCAGTTAGCGAGTCACTAAAATATTACAGTTTTGCGGTTGTCGCAACAAATATCGATATTTCAATAAATTAAACTAAATTATACTAAAATCAATTTACAGTCACACTACTGCATTGGACTTGCATCGTTTACGATCATATATCTTCTCGACACGCCGCTGTAAGAATGCACTGTCATATTACCGTGATATCTGATGCTGTCAGGTGACTTAAATCATCAGCGACGAGAGAAAACTGACGTTAAACATCCTATGAGCAATGCGTACATATATAACTCATAATACTAAACAACATAATAAAGCTTATATCACACTTGCTGGACACGGGAACGAACCCCTGTCAGGCACCACAGAGCGTAGGAGTCAGGAGTCACTTATTCGACGGTAGTAGCGCCATATTTCATAATAAATGTCAAATAATCACAGACAGAACGCTACGCCAGGTTTAGAACATTCTGCAGCAGTCACCCACTAAGCAATGAATGTTATCAAGTCATCGACCAATGAGAGTACGAAGAGAGAGATGGGTTGGTCCACTTTGGGTCCAGCAAGATTTACTCGCTAATTGACTCGGTCAGAAATGAACATCTGAGCGTCTAGTGTAACGTTCGATAAAAACCCGAGTAGCGTCACACACAAGTTAACGTGTAAAGTTCATAAACTTTATGTAAGGAACTCGTATGATGCAACCATATAATGTAATAAATGTATTTAATAATTAATGAAAACGAGTTCCATGTGCCATAATCTACTATTCACGTTGATGGATCTTATTATCGAGGAGGCAAAGTAATTAAGAAATGGAATTCCCCAGAATTGGTGCCCAGACCTCAGACATTACCCTGTCCTTTCTTGTAACAGAATCTAGACGGAGGCGTTACACTAGTCCACACATTCTCTAATATAGTCAAGATCACAGAAGGAAACAGGGATCCATATATGGAATAAATGGGTTCCAGACACTTTAACTTGTAAGAAGCTGTAAATTTCGTATGTCTTCCTTCCCCTCTTTCTGTCTCTCATTTATATGTCAGTGTCTCCCTCACTTTCTCTTCCCATATTCACTTCCCATCTCTCTCAGAGACATAATACTGCATTACTATTTTTCAACGACGACACACATAACTCCATACAATAACATTGACGAGGAGATCAAAGGATGATAACAAATCATCACATATATCCCTATATCATATCTCCACATCAGCTGCAGTCTGCTTCACCTTGACGTCCCTGACATTGCCTTATAGTGAGAAACCGGACGTTAAAATCTTATTGATTTATTGATTAACCCTACTCTAGCGTATAGTATTCGACCGCCTGATATAAGGGTAGTCTCAGACGATTTAAAGCCGTGAAAGCCTTTCTCACACAGGACTGTTCAGAATTAAACAATAGAGCTCTATGTGGACAGTCATGCACAAAATCCTCAGCTAAACGAGTCTACAAAATTGTTCATTTAATTTCCATTAATTAAATTGTAATTAACAATTCATATAAACAATAATAAAAATAACAATTAAAAAGGAATGTTAGCATAACTTTATGCAATATTATTTCTGGAAGCGTTAGAATGGGTCATCACTTGTATATACCGAACATAATCCCTAACAATGATCAAGGATTTAGTACATTAATCAATTCTAGTTTATACATGTAAATCAATTCCAGTCAATAAATCAATTGCAGTTCAGATTTAAATGATCATTACAGTTGATAACAGATTCCATATCAACAAGTAACGCAGAGTTTATACTACCAGCATTGATAGAGAGGACGGATATGTATGAAACCTCTCACACACTTATCGTGCCATCATATACACAATACTATAGACAATTTCGGGTAAACAGGATTGTTTTCTCAGGGAATGACGCCCCTGCCCAGTAAATGTTAGGCGAAGCTGAGGGAGGCATAGGGGGCCCACCTTGTCAAAAGCATAACCCCCAAGAAAAAAATGGTATATCACAACACTAATAAAAGCCTCCAGTCCCGTGAATCCCTAAATGGGGAGGGGGTGGTAAAAGAGGAAAAAGCTAAAAAGCTAAAGTTGACGTCAGTTTCCTCACTCGAAAGCGATGTCAGTGACGGGCGAGCCCAGGATTTGAACCCCGCACATACTGATCCGCGGTCGAGTATCTGCTGGTATAGAGACAATGACTGTCACTTAGTAGGATCAGCTACCAAGCTGTTAGTGCTACGATATGATGAAGGTCAAAGTTCAAATCTTGCTGTAAACTTAACACTTAGACGTCCAATTGGGAGACAGACAGTTATTGTTTCTCACTTCCACGTGAAGTCGTGATGCTGACCTCCATACTCGTATTCAGTAGAATCACTGCTGATTGGACGTCTTTCATAGGACGATCAAGCACTCAACGCTTAGCAATCACTCCACAGATGTCACTACTTCCTGAGTCGATCCATGTCCTCAATAATAGTGACCAGCTTCTGTCGAGACTTCTTACCGATGTGGCCCAGACAATTGATAAGAGATAAGAGCTGCTTGCAGCTGTATTCCTATACACAGCATATAATATAATGTAGAGAGAGGAGCAGCTGGTAAGAGTGTTCCTACACAGAGCTTATAATATAATGTAGAGAGAGGAGCAGCTGGTAAAAGTGCTCATACACAGAGCATATAATATAATGTAGAGACAGGAGCAGCTTGTAAGAGTGCTCCTACACAGAGCATATAATATAATGTAGAGACAGGAGCAGCTAGTAAGAGTGCTCCTACACAGAGCATATAATATAATGTAGAGACAGGAGCAGCTAGTAAGATTGCTCCTACCTTGTGTTCGTGCACCCAAGACTCCAGCTGAGCCTCAGGAAGATAGTAGGCCTTCACGTATGTCTCTACGTACTCCCGTCCTGGAAGTGGTCTGTCACAATTAACCAATCAATCAATCAAACAATCAATCAATCAATCGATCGATCGATCAATCAATCAATCAGTCAATCAATCAATCGATCGATCAATCAATCAATCGATCAATCAATAATCAATTAATCAATCAGTCATTCATTCAATCAATCAATCAATCAGTAAATCAATCAATCAATCAATCAATCAATCAGTCTTCACGTACGTCTCTACGTACTCACTTCCCAGAAGTGGCCTGCGAAAATCAATCAATGATCAATATATCACTAAATAAATGGATCACTCAATCAATCAATCAATCAGTCATTGAAACATCGGCTTCATGAATTTCACCTATTCTAAAGTGTAAACTGTACACTGTTTACAGTCATAGAAATATTTAATTCTTAAGGAAACAAAGTAACTATACTAATGAGCCAATTCCAATGCTGCAATAAAACAGCAAAATAAAGAATATGAGTAAAGAATTGACGGTAGCCTCAATCTAGACTAAACTTTAAATATTCATAGCATCTTTAAACACCTTAATGTTTTCATTAAAACTAATTTAAAAGTAGATTAAGTATGAAATTGAAGTACACAACTAGTACTACCGCAGCACAATTGACAATACCAGATATGTTTATCAAACGTGAATAGTACTGAACGCTAGTTTTGTAAACTCAAAGCTGCAATAGGCTTTGACTAGTCTAAGTGACGGTAGCTAGAGTGTATCCAGTCGTCGTTGAAGAGAAGCCATGTGCTTCTGAACCTTGACGTTAAACACGCAACAACATACAGCTGCACTACATCAAACCTTAGATCCGTTAATTTCTCGAGTTTGATGAGGAACTGTTGATAGTCCAGCTGCATTAGGGCCCTTCCCTCATTCGTGCATTTCTTTGCGCTGGAAAACCTGCGACACAAATTATTTCACAACGACCTGATCAAAGATGTGCTCTTTAGCAAATGAGCGAGTACCAGATGGAATGTTGGAAAAAAAAAAAAAAACAACAACAAACTAAATCAACAAAGCATGTATGATTCAATAGCACAGGAAGTTCTGGAGAGAGTTTGTACAGATAGACAGTTGATAAATGTATTAAGAAATAGGAAGAGGAGTTGGATAGGACACATTCTAAGGGGGGAAGGTCTATTAAAAGAGGTCATAGAAGATAGAATGAAAGGAAGAAGAGGCTGGGGCAGGCCGAGATTAGGTATGTTACATGATTTTAAGACCCACTCATATGTGGACATGAAGAGGAAAGCAAAAGACAGAGAAGAATGGAGGTGTTATATATCATGGACCTGCCAGTAGGCAGTGCACTAAGAGATAGAGAGTGAGAGAGAGAGAGAATAGTAATAGTAAGACTTGGAGCCAGGCTAACCCTTCGACGAAGCAGACACTAGCCAGCCTGATGACGTGCTCCCATAGGGCTCTGCGTACTGGCACGGGTATGGGTATGTACCTGCCTACATCGTTTAGTCGCCCGTCAAACACGTGCAGCTCCTGTCAACAACAACAACAACGTACCTCACATCATCCTCTGCTGACGAGACCGACGGTAAATTCTCAATGATTAAAGATTTAAGACTAAACAATGAAGCATTATTTTTTGCAATCGATTAAAGACTACATTCAGTTTATTAAGTCATATTTTAATAATAACGGAATAACAGATAAAGCTAAACATGGCAGATGATTCTGGCTTCAGTAGGATTGTCCAGTGGTCAGTGCACAGGCTGACAGGCAAGAGGCTTTGGGTTCAAATCTCAGCAGAGTCTTCAATAGTGACTATCAGAGAGAGGCTGATAGAATCCTGTGAATAAGCTTAATTGAAAACATTCAGTAGTCACAGCCTATTATAGAAACTGAAGAAATAAGATAAACTGTATATATGTATTGAAGTAAATAAAATTGTATTAATTGTATAAGATTAATTAGCAAGTATACTGTAAATACTTACACAACATATACCTAGTATCTTGTATGTGTACTGTAGAGACATTACATTACTTTGGACTGAATTTTGGTCTCAATAGTGCTCGATGTTGTCATTGATGACTGTAGCACTCTAATTGTTATTATTATTATTATTATTATTATTATTATTATGTTGCATAAAATAGGATATTGATAGATTCATTAAACAGCTATTTTACTATTCTAGAGAATACATCTAGTAGCCTGATAATTATTGATTGATTAGTTAATAGTTCTACAGCATTCATTTAGCAGCATTACATTATTGATTGGTTAATCAATGATTCCAGAGCATAAATCTAGCAGCATGATTTTAATTGATGGATTAGTTAATTAATCTATAGCCTACATTTAGCAGCATGATTTAATTGTTTGATCAGTTAATCATGCCGTACATTTAGCAGCATGATTTAATTGTTTGATTAGTTACTCATTCCGTACATTTAGCAGCATGATTTAATTGTTTGATCAGTTAATCATTCCGTACATTTAGCAGCATGATTTAATTGATTGATTAGTTAATTAATCATTCCATACATTTAGCAGCACATCGACGTATGTAGAATGCTGTGACATGATGTCTTTGACATCCCACTTAACCACGCCCATCAGCTGCAGACACTTGTCAGTGTTGATAGAAGGCGTGGCCACGCTGAGATAGACAGGTCTGTGTATGTCAGGCACCGTGCTCAGCGTCTACAATACAACAGCGTCCATAACAACATCAAGCATCTACAACAACAGCGTCCATAACAACATCAAGCGTCTACAACAACAGCGTCCATAACAACATCAAGCATCTACAACAACAGCGTCCATAACAACATCAAGCATCTACAACAACAGCGTCCATAACAACATCAAGCGTCTACAACAACAGCGTCCATAACAACATCAAGCGTCTACAACAACAGCGACCATAACAACATCAAGCATCTACAACAACAGCGTCCATAACAACATCAAGCGTCTACAACAACAGCGTCCATAACAACATCAAGCGTCTACAACAACAGCGACCATAACAACATCAAGCGTCTACAACAACAGCGTCCATAACAACATCAAGCATCTACAATACAACAGCAGCGACCATAACAACATCAAGCGTCTACAATACAACAGCAGCGACCATAAAAAATCAAGCGTCTACAATCAACAGCAGCGTCTAATAACATCAAACAATACAACAGCCATAACAACATCAAGCATCTACAATACAACAGCAGCGTCCATAACAACATCAAGCGTCTACAATACAACAGCGTCATAACAACATCAAGCGTCTACAATACAACAGCAGCGTCCATAACAACATCAAGCAGCAGCGACCATAACAACATCACAGCGTCTACAATCTACAACAACAGCAGCGACCATAACAACATCAAGCATCTACAACAGCAGCGACCATAACAACATCAAGCGTCTACAACAACAGCGTCCATAACAACATCAAGCGTCTACAATACAACAACAGCGACCATAACAACATCAAGCGTCTACAACAACAGCAGCGACCATAACAACATCAAGCGTCTACAATACAACAGCAGCGACCATAACAACATCAAGCGTCTACAACAACAGCGACCATAACAACATCAAGCATCTACAATACAACAGCAGCGACCATAACAACATCAAGCATCTACAATACAACAGCAGCGACCATAACAACATCAAGCGTCTACAACAACAGCGACCATAACAACATCAAGCATCTACAACAACAGCGTCCATAACAACATCAAGCGTCTACAATACAACAGCGTCCATAACAACATCAAGCATCTACAATACAACAGCAGCGACCATAACAACATCAAGCGTCTACAACAACAGCGACCATAACAACATCAAGCATCTACAACAACAGCGTCCATAACAACATCAAGTCGACCACAACAAACAGCGTCCATAACAACAAAGCATCTACAACAACATAAAACACAAGAGTCTCCAATACAACAGCGTCCATAACAACATCAAGCGTCTACAACACCGCGTCCATAACAACACAAGCGTCTCCAATTACAACAGCGTCCATAACAACATCAAGCGTCTACAATACAACAGCAGCGTCTACAATACATAACAACATCAAGCGTCTACAATACAACAGCGACCATAACAACATCAAGCGTCTACAATACAACAGCAGCGACCATAACAACATCAAGCATCTACAACAACAGCGTCCATAACAACATCAAGCGTCTACAATACAACAGCGTCCATAACAACATCAAGCATCTACAACAACAGCGTCCATAACAACATCAAGCGTCTACAATACAACAGCGTCCATAACAACATCAAGCATCTACAACAACAGCGTCCATAACAACATCAAGCGTCTACAATACACCAGCGTCCATAACAACATCAAGCATCTATAATACAACAGCAGCGCTACCGTCGTCCATCACAACATCAAGCCTCTACAAAACGATTGCATCGTTATCGTCTATCACACATAAAACACACAAATATGCGAATACTTGAGTTTCCTCATATCCATCAATACGGAAAGACATAAAAATCCAAAAGCTAAAGCCAAGCTGAACGTTTCCTGCTCAATAGCATGTCAGCGACGGGAGAACACGAGATTCGAACTACGCAACTACTGGTCCGCTGCCGAACAACATGCCACCCACTCAGCCCGGTAGACTAGGCTGACTAATCATTGCATGGGTTATAATTATTATTATTATTAACAACGAAAAATTTTGTCTCAGACTATCTGGTGTCAAATTATTCCAAACGGGTTGAGCCGGTACAGCTGGTAATTATAATAGACGGTACGAGTAGATTGTCGGGTAAGAAAGGTAGATATGACAATAAGCTATGGAGAGACTGAGAACCTGAGAGTAGAACTGTTGAAGAAAGGCGTGCTTGGCTGTGGGTATGGACTCCTCCAAGTGAGGTCTTATCAGCCTGAGCTGTTCAGCCAGAAACATCCTGCACATAAAAGTAAACATGCATTATAGTGAGATGATCACATGTGAGATAACAAGTGAGATAACATGTAATATATAGACAACATGTGATACTGTAAAACACTTTATTTATAATTTGAGCCGAATGATTGATAACAAGAAGAATGCAACAGTACAAAATACATACAGCGACTGTGTGGCCACTATTCTGCTGGCCAGGCCATACAGCCCCTCGCTGTTGTGTAGATCCACCGCAGGCGAGAGATGAGGCTGGGCCACTCTGTCCCGCCTATCATCAGCTGGGCTAGCAGCTGTAGGGGCGGAGCCACCAGCTGACTCCACCCCCTCAAGCAGCTGCTGCTGCATCAGCTGCTGCTGCTGCTGCAACAGCTGTTCCTCATCAATTATCAGGTTCTCTTTTATTCTCTTTAGAGTTGTCCTCAGCTTACCATCTATGTTCTGATCAACAGAGGGCTGTGGTAAACACAGAGCAAGCGATGTTCATCATGATATCTAGCACTGGCTAAGACTCATCTTGACGTTATTTGTGAGAGAGACAGAAAAGAGTGAGAAAGATAGAGTGAGAGTATTGAGAGATAGAGAGAGAGAGAGACAATACTGAGATAGAGAGATAGAGAGATAGAGAGAGAGAGAGAGAGAGAGAAAAATAAAAATAAAAATATGAGAGAATGAGACAGAGACAGCACCACAGAAAGAGCGAGAAGAGAGAGATAGTGAGAGAGAGAGAGAGAGAGAGAGAGAGAGAGAGAAAGAGATAATTAGAGAGACAGAGCGAGAGATAGTTTTAGACTAACCTCCTCAGCTTCTGCAGAAAAGAACGAATAAACCTGGAAATAAAAGATAACATTTAGCATACACATTTGTTCACTACTGTATCAACAACAACAACCTGGAAATAAAAGATAACACTTAGCATATACATTTGTTCTCTACTGTATCAACAACAACAACCAGGAAATAAAAGAAAACATTTAGCATACACATTTGTTCACTACTGTATCAACAACAACAACCTGGAAATAAAAGATAACACTTAGCATATACATTTGTTCACAGTGTTAACAACTACAGGTTCAAAACCCTGGGTTACCACGTGACATCAGAGAGATGAAGAAGAGTTCTATGACTGAAAGCAGACCAGATGAAATGTAAGAAAGGTGCCATAAGAAAGGACGACAATAGCGTTTTCAATATATAGAACTTAACACTGGCTGGAGACAGTAGCGACGTCGGTAAGACACTCGACCGCGGATCAGTATGTGCGGGGTTCAAATCCTGGGCTCGCCCGTCACTGACACCGCTTTCGAGAGAGGAAACTGACGTTAAACTTAGCTTTACCAGCTTTTTTAAAGTTGATAGACAGTTGATAAATGTATTAAGAAACAGGAAGAAGAGTAGGATATGATACATTCTAAGGGGAGAAGGTCCATTAATAGAGATCATATAAGGCAGAATGGAAGGAAAAAGAGGCAAAGGCAGGCCGAGACTAGGTATTTTAGATGATTTAAAGACCCACTCATATGTGGAAATGAAGAGGAAGGCTGAAGATAGAGGAGAGAGGAGGCGTTATATATAATGGACCTGCCAGTAGGCAGTGCACTAAGAGAGACAGAAAACTTAAACTAAAATTAAAATATATTAATTATATTAATTGACAGTTATTTGACGTTTAAGCAGAATTCAAATATTGCTGCATGACAGCGAGATATAATCTAGACACAGAGAAAGACACAGAGAAACTACAACAGATATATTTGCATATCAACACAAACATCCTAAGACACAGACACTAAAAAACATAGTGATAGAGATGTAAGCAAATACATATAAAGAGAGAGAGAGAGAGAGAGAGAGAGAGATGAACAGAGAGAGATAGAGAGTTAGAGATAAAGAGAGAGAGAAAGAGAGATAGCGATAGAGAGAGAGAGAGAGAGAGAGAGAGAGTTAGAGATAAACAGAGAGAGAGAGTTAGAGAGAAAGAGAGTTAGAGATAAAAAGAGAGAGAGAGAGAGAGAGATAGAGGGCAACTCACAGCGTAGAGATAGTAATCAAGCAGTTGAGTCATTGATATGGTCACGTCAAATGATATAGACTTCAGCACCTGCATCATCTGCATGTACTTACCTACAATCGATCAATCAATCAATCAATCAATAAATCAATCAATCAATCAATCTATCAAACTTGTATACCTGCATCATCTGCACGTACTTACCTACAATCAATCAATCAATCAATCACTCTCTCAATCAATCTATCTATCAAACTTGTATACCTGCATCATCTGCATGTACTTACCTACAATCGAACAATTAATCAGATAAATCAATCAATCAATCAATTAAATCAATCAATCAACCAATCAATCACTCTATCAATCACTCAACCAATCAATCAATCAATCAATCAATCTATCAAACTGGTATACCTGCATCGTCTACTTATTTACAGTTAATATATCAATTACCCATTCAGCAAAGAGTTATATTCTATTGTCTAAATGAGATAACAGAGTAACAACATAACAAACCAAACAACAGAGTAATAACAAACCAAACAGTCGACACACAGTTAGCGTGGTGTTAGCTAGGATAGGAGCCTGGAGTCATAACAGAGTAATAACAAACCAAACAGTCGACACACTGTTAGCGTGGTGTTAGCTAGGATAGGAGCCTGGAGTCATCACAGAGTAATAACAAACCAAACAGTCGACACACTGTTAGCGTGGTGTTAGCTAGGATAGGAGCCTGGAGTCCAACTGAACGGCAACTTCTTCTGCGTATCACAGCGGTAAGAACAGACCTGTCATGTAATACAATACAATACAATACAATATAGTACAATACCATACAATACAATACAATACAAAACCACACAATACAATACAATGCAATACAATACAACAGAGTACAATACAATATAATACAATACAATACAATACAGTGCAGTACAATATAGTACAATACAATACAATACAACAGAGTACAATAAAATACAGTACAATAAAAAATATAACGCAATATAATACAAGACAATAAAATAACATACAATAAGCTACCATACGAGACCACACATTCACAGCAGCTTCTCTTTGGCATCACTTAAATGAGGAAAGCAATGCGAAACCACTTCAGAAGTTTTTTCAAGATAAAAAACAGCTAAATCGTGCAACGTGATGGACGGGGGAGAATTATTTGTGACTAAACGACAGAGCTATCGATAGTTAGAAGAGCTTTTAACTAGGGATCTGCTTTGACTGCACTCTTGTGAATGAGAGAGAGAGAGAGAGAGAAAGAGAGAGAGAGAGAGAGAGAGAAAATGAGAGAGATAGGGTGAGAGAGAGAGAAAGAGAGAGACAGAGAGAATAAGGGAGCGAGAAAATGAGAGAGACATAGAGAGACAGAGAGAGAGAGAAAATGAGAGAGATAGGGTGAGAGAGAGAGAAAGAGAGAGACAGAGAGAATAAGGGAGCGAGAAAATGAGAGAGACATAGAGAGACAGAGAGAGAGAGAGAGAGAGAGAGAGAGAGAGAGAGACAGAGAGAGAGACCGACTGACAGAGAGACATAGAGAGAGACAGAGAGAGAGAGAGACCTCTGAGCAGGTATTTCTCCGGTCTGTTCATCCACGTAGTCTCTCTTCAGTTCATCAGGCACATCCTCATCACTGTCTGTGTCGTTACCGTCGTCCATCCGTCTCCTACCTGATGAGTACTGTAGCAATCAATCAATCATCAATCAATCATAAATCAGTCAATCAATCAAACAATCAATCAATCAATCAATCAAGCGATCAATCAAGCAATCAATCAATAAATTAATCAATTAATCAGTCAATCAATTAATCAATGAATTAATCAAACAATAACTCAGTCAATCAATCAAACAAACACTCAATCAATCAAACAAATCAATCAACTACTGCCCATCAACTCACCCAGAAAGTCATGTAAGTAAGAATAGCGAAGGGCTAACGTCATGAAATTTTAAATGCAGCTATTATGATCAAGCTAAACCAAGCAAACAGCTAAAGCTATTTAATTTAATAAACGTAAGTGATCAGCACATTTACCCCATTCACATCCATCACATCCTCTTTTTCCTCGTCCACCGGTGTGAAGTCAAACGGGCCCTCCGCTTCCCCCACAGCGTTACAGTATCGCTCAAATAGGCTCGCTCCCTCATCAACCACTCCATGCCTTGAACCCTCGGCAGCTGCTGCTGTGGGGCCATTTGTGGTGCAGCCATTAGGCAGTTTATGAGCAGTGGTTGGCTGCTGACGAAGAAATTTAAATTCCTGAAGATAAAATAAATGGAAACACTGTACTGTGCCATTGCAGCGATGGAGGCAAATGTTATTACACAACATAATGGAGATTATGTTAAGCAACTGTCTGTACTACTGTTTGAACTTAATTCAGTTAAAAGATTTATTTATTACACTGGATGTAAAATTGATAAATAAAATAACTTCTACAGTTAAAAATCGTAACTTATTAACTTATTCAACGCTTTGACAAAACAGTTACATTACTCAAAACATATGTATTTGTGACAAATAAGCAACTACGCGAGAAAAACAATATTTATAAATAATAATAAAAATAAAGGTTTAACGTCCGTTTCTTCATCCAAGAATGATGAAAGGGACGTCCCCATAGCACACATCACTACAGATCAATTCACCCAAACCAATCTGCAAAAGAAATGTGCCGAGGAGACGTAAGGTCCTAAACGAAAGCCGGTCCGGTGATCAAAAATGGCACAAGTAAAAATGGTTAAACTGAGGAAGACACTGGGAAACCACCCACCTGGAGCATGAGAACATTGAATCCAGGCTTGACGGGACAGATCTCCCAGCCCTCGTTCTCTAGAAACATCCGCAGCTCGTCCAATCGAGTCCTGTGGAACTGCCGGAAGTAGTTAACGCTCTGTCTCCTCACTGAGTCATCCAAGATGTCTGACCTAGTGGTGGACCGGCAAAACTCCTCTCCTACCCTGATCAGTCTGTATCAATCAATCAATCGATCAATCAATCAAACAATCGCCCTACCCTGATCAATCAGTATCGATCAATCAATCAATCAATCAATCAATCAATCGTCCTGCCCTGATCAATCTGTGTCAATCAATCACTCAATCGTCCTACCCTGATCGATCAGCATCAATCAATCAGTCAATCAATCGATCGATCACTAGCTCGATCCATCAATCAATCAAACCATCAAATAGATAGATAGATAGATAGATCGATTAATCAAACAAACCATTAAGCAAGCAATTTATCCGTTAATCGATCAATATTTCCTCACTGAAAAAAACTGAATGAAGTCAATAGAGGCCTATAACCTGTTTATAATGTCGAGCACTTGAATGAAGTCAATAGAGGCCTATAACCTGTTTACAATGTCGAGCACTTGAATGACGTCAATAGAGGCCTATAACCTGTTTACAATGTCAAGCACTTGAATGAAGTCAATAGAGGCCTATAACCTGATTACAATGTCGAGCACTTGAATGAAGTCAATAGAGGCCTATAACCTGTTTACAATGTCGAGCACTTGAATGAAGTCATCATATTTAAATGTGCAGAGGTCTGTGCTCGATATGTACGTCTTCACTTTCTGCTGAACGTCCACCCAAATCCTCTGAAGTCCGTGCTCAAACTTCTTCTGTATGTACTGAGCCTGTGCTCCATCTGTTGAGCAAAACCACTATGAGTCATAGACACTATGTGTCACAGACACTATGAGTCACAGACACTATGAGTCACAGACACTATGAGTCACAGACACTATGAGTCATAGACACTATGAGTCATAGACACTATGAGTCATAGACACTATGAGTCACAGACACTAGGAGTCATAGACATAAACACTACGAATCATACACATAAACATTAAGAGTCATAAAAATCAACATTATGAGTCATAAAAATCAACATTATGAGTCATAAACATAAACACTACGAACCATAAACATAAACACTACGAACTATAAGCATAAACACTATGAGTAATAAACAAACACTCATATTTAAAAACGGAAGAATTAAATACTTTTGTTACACAAGGAGTGTTTAAGTTAGATGTAGATGTGTTATGAACGAATTAGACATTTTTGTTATTTTGTTGTTATTTTATTTATGTTAAGTGTTATTTTGTTGTTATTTTATTTATGTTAAGTGTTATTTTGTTAGTTATTTTTGTTAAGAACGAATTAGAAACTGTGCTTTAAGCCATATCTAACTTAAAGCACAGATCTAATTCGTTCATAACACGGTGAGAGAAGTGTCTGGCTTGATCCTTCACAAGGGCAGCTGAATCAAAAAGGAATAAACTACCGGCATCGCTGCGAAATGGACTCGGAACATTTTCCTTTATATCCAAGCTTACCAGTTTTTATTTAGTGGAGTGAATTGGGACTATTGTGCTGCGTTCTTTTCCCGTACCTATGATTGCAAGTGTTGCTTGCACACATCGGTGCGCTGAAGCGCATACTACTACTACTACTACTACTAGAGTCAAACCATCATCAACAGCCTCATGTGATGAGTGAGTATCGTTGTGCTCATGCCACAGCAGAGTCTTGTGATAGCTCTTCATCACTTCCCATAAAGCCTTACACAGGTCCACCAGGCAGGGCAGAAACACCTCTGACTTTATAAACTACGTCAATCAATCAATCAGTCCATCAATTGATAAATCGATTAATCAGCCTATCAATCTACTAATAAATCAATCAATTCATCAGTAATAGATTTTTTCGGTAATAGCTATAAATAGAACATCGGGGACACCAAATGTAAACAGTGGACAAGAAAACGTAAACACTGCATAGAATACATCCATTGATATGTACTAGTTCCTCATAAAATTTCTAATACAAGCTTTCTTTAGAAATGTTATTTACTTTACAACCTACTATACGGATATTAATTGAAGAATAACTTAACACTTATAGTTTAACTCTTTCACCCATTATAACGATATGCATGCATTATAACGAAGTTATAATGCAGACCCATTACATTTACATATAAATTTATGTATCAGATGTCAACATAAACAAACCAGAGTTAACATGCAACAAAATATGTTTTCAATTACCAAACTGATCTATTCACTCTATCGATTAATAAGCTGGTAAAGCTAAGGTTAACGTTAGTTTCCTCACTCGAAAGCGATGTCAGTGACGGGTGAGCCCAGGATTTGAACAATTAATCAATCAATCAATCAAATAACAAATCAACAAAAGTTCAAGATATCAATCAGTGCTGAGTACCTTGCACAGGTCGGCGTATGGACGCTTCTGGAAGCCTCCAGACTTAGCCGAGCCAGTCTCCCCCGCACACAACTCCACATAGCCGAGAACCTTTGTGAAAGCTGTGTTGAGCACTGAGCTAGTGTAGTGCATCTGAAGCTGATCCACTGCCGACTAGATCAATCAATCAATGCGAGTATAATAATAATAATAAAAATAGTATTAGTAATAATAATAATAATAATAATAATAACAATAACAATAATAATGATAGCAATAATAATAATAATAATAATAACAATGATAATAATAACAATAATAATAATGATAACAATAATAATAATGATAACAATAATAATAACAATAATAATAATGATAATAATAACAACAACAATAATAATAATAATAATAATATTTAATAATAATAATATTATATAATAATAATATAATATTTCCAGTCTGCTTTAGCAGTTCTTTTAAGCCGATTGATGACCTCGAGTAGCCGGGCGGCGATTCAACACGTATTGCTCGAGAAGTTTTTATCAAACCTCAGGTTCTTTAAACCGGGGTAAAATAAAAATAATAATAATAATAATAAAGATTTAACGTCCGTTTCCTCATCCAGGAATGATGTCAAGGACGTCCTATTATATTAATGATTAAATAGGTCTACACAATACACAGTTGTATATGCATAAACGTATCTAATGTTCTACATGTAGTCTAACTTGGAACACTTGACGATTTATTAACAGGACGATTTATTACAGGGAAGTAATAAATCAGTCCATCAATCAAGCAACAATCGTACAATCAATCAAATGATCAAAAAGTATGTCGGAGTTTTTCAGTATTATTAGCAATTTATCAATCAATCAGTGAATAAATAAATCAGTAAATTTATCAATTCAGGCAACGATTACTTAATTACTCGAGTAATCAATGAAGCAATCTATCAATCTACAGTGTATATATAATATATAGAATATGAAGCAATCTATCAATCAATCAATTAATTAATATTAAGCAACAACACTTTATTTTATTACAGAATCTTATGCTTCTCAAATGAGGCATGCATTTTCAAACAAATGGAATGCACTTAAACATGTATAAATATTATGTACACCGTCCATACATTATACCATGTTTTGAATTTAAACTGGAATTCTATAAGGTATTACAGGGTAAAACCTTACCTGGGTTTTTCCGAGCAACCTGTAAGCTGTTTGCAGTGATGCATAGTAACGTTCGTCAAAGTTAGAGCACGTCTTGGACAACGCTACGTCCATGGATTCCTCTATCATAACCAGGGTGTCCTGTAGCTTAGAGCTTAGCTCACTGTACACACATACATACATACATACACACATACACACATACATACATACATTCATACATGCATGCATGCATACACACATACATACATACATACACACACACATACATACATACACACATACATACATACATACATACATACATACATACATACTTGCAAGCAAACAAACAAGCATACATATATACTGTAGATTCTTATATTCAATATACTAGAGCAAATTTACTATTTTGTTACAAAAAGATAAGCATAAGATAAGCATCTTCAGAAAGGACACAGAAAATGCTATAGCATCATATTTCTGCTAATGTTACACGTAGTTTTATATTTCTTTCTACAGAGACATAAGAGTATTACACATACATACACAAGCAGGCGTAGTGCCTGTAGGCACTGAAGGCTAAAGAACAGGAACAATACCTGATACAGGCGTAGTGCCTGTAGGTACTAGAGGCTTTCTGACACTCGAGACAAAGCTGTATGGCTCCAGGATAATCTTCCTCCTAGCACAGGATTAACACATTATAGCACAGGATTAACACATTATAGCACAGGATTAATACATTTTAGCGCATGATTAACACATTATAGCACAGGATTAATACATTTCAGCGCATGATTAACACATTATAGCACAGGATTAACACATTATAGCACAGGATTAACTTATTATAGCACAGGATTAACTCATTATAGCACAGGATTAACTCATTAAAGCACAGGATTAACACATTATAGCACAGGATTAACACATTATAGCACAGGATTAACACATTATAGAACAGGATTAACTAATTATAGCACAGGATTAACTTCTTATAGCACAGGATTAACTTATTATAGCACAGTATTAACACATTATAGCACAGGATTAACACATTATAGCACAGGATTAACACATTATAGCACAGGATTAACTAATTATAGCACAGGATTAACTTCTTATAGCACAGGATTAACTTATTATAGCACAGTATTAACACATTATAGCACAGGATTAACTTATTATAGAACAGTATTAACAGATTATAGCACAGGATTAACTTACTAGAACAGAGGCTAAACTATGCATTATGGTCTAATTATAACACAGGATAAAATACCTAATTATATACAAGCTGCGCATTAAAAAAATAACCCCCTAGCAAAATTGCGATAGTGCAATCAATTTTCGATATTTCGCCCAATTAGCTTAACACTAGAAGCACCGTGATTTCAAACTACCTAATAGTACCAAGAGCAGTCAAATTGACTGCTGTCATTATTATGAGCAAAATAACAGGTTTTACTTTCTTTCTTCTTAATATTATGCAGTATTCTTTTATTCTCTTAGTATTTTTAAAATTATCCAGTTGTATATCAAGTTTTTATATTTTGCAAACTTCAAAAATTAAATATCCAAACCCTAAAATTGCAAAAAACATGTTTCTGTTGTTCGTAGACCATAATCATGTGACTGTTTCTTCACAGTCAAACAAAAAATACAATATGTTGTTAGTTTATCTCGTAAGTAATGTAACCTTCGTCCTTCAACTAATCATCATCTGCCTCATCGTCGGAGTCACAATTCACGCATACAGTTCGACGTTCAACGCATGAAGTGCAGCTTCGACACTCCATTTTCTTGCAGTGAAAGTAACTTTTGCGTGCTTTGTTATTTTGGCACTTGCCTACCTGGCACTGACGACGTTTGTTTGGAATGGTAGAGGTGGCTCTGATATCTCCTTGCTGAGCATGCCCTGTGGATTTTCGAGTCGATTTCTCAGTTCATCTGCAAGTTGAAGTAAGAAATCCCTCCTCCTAATAGTCTTGCCGGTCACGTCCTTGTAGAGTAGCTTGCATTTATCCCGGCAAGATCAAGTATATTTTTAAATACCTGATGAACAACGTCGCGATCCGCCCTTTACCGTGTATTTGCGTGACATTTGATCTACCACATCAACACGGAATTTAGTTGAGTGGTTGAATGCGTCCGTTTCAGGTATTTTTGGTATTAGACCCTATTGCTACCGACTGAAGCATTGAGCTGAGCAGCACCACATTCTTGGCTGCTTACTCTTATAAATTGTAAGTGTTCCATTCTCATGTTTCAGAATAGAAGTACTATGCAGTTCCTTTGTTTTAGCAAGAGCAGCCGAGGTTGGAAATTCACGTCTGACTTAGTTCACCGTGCCAACGATGCTGGTGGACTTCAATGCAAGTTCTTTTCCAGGTTGAGCGACAAGCCACTTGAAGCATATGCACCACGAGCATATAATATTGCGACGAGTGCACGGAGTTCATCAAACGACATTGTCCATGATTCATCACCAAGCTGGTGTCGGGCCTCTGTTGCATGCACTGTATGACGAAGCATTGTTTCATCGACTAAAAGTTTGAATGCGCTTTCCACCTGGTCTTCTGAGATATGGCGCTTAGCATGTGGGGTTGGACCAGAAATTTCCTTTATAATGTTCAATTGTAGTACTCGACCGACTGCTGGATGAAGCTATACTACACAAAACAGTACCGTAGCGTGCAGCGTTTGGCTCATCAGATTTAGAGTTTGTGGGTCGCCTTCAGCCCTCCAACTACGCCCTTTCCCACTACGACCTCTCCCACCGCTAACGATTCCACCATGATTGATTCCATCCTGAGCTACTCCACCATGAAGTGCATCCGCTTCTAATCCAGAACCCGTTTGATATGGCGCCTCTGTATTCTAAGCTGCGGCGTCCTTAACGTCAGAGCTCACGCCAGGTCTGTCTTCCTTATCATCTGATGCGATGAGATGCTGTTGTTGCAGTCTATATCACTACTGATATTGTCTTCTATTTCGCCTTTACCGTCCTTATCACCGGATTCATCATCAGCCAGCTGGTTCAGCAGAGATAAAGCTTGACAACCAGATAAATGCTTTGGCCTATTCATTGCAGTAGATTGTAAAAATGTAAGTGCTTTATGATAACATACACGTACATATTATTGACAACAACTAAGTTTGACGTACAATGCAAGCAAAAATAGCAGCTAATCGATGCACTGCGGCAACTTAAAAAAATAGACTTAAATGATTAATCCGTGGACAACGCTTTATCATATTTCCTGCTGCAGTCACTTTGACTGCCTCGGTACTATTAGGTAGTAAGTGCTCTATCTAAAAATCTATAAACCCTTCAACCCCAAATTTCGTGAGTAGTAGTGCAATCAATAGCTTATAGATGTCTTAAAATATCAGACAACCCACCCTTGTGGGTGAAAAATGGCGATCGTTTTATTTTAAAAATCAGTCAAATTGGCTGCTTCGGTGCTTCTAGTGTTAAATATAAGACTAAAACATAGTCACGATTTATTCGTTGAATTTGAGCACATTAATTGTCTCCTAATCACAAATCTATGGTGAACTAAATCCTAAACATAAAAGAGCAAAATAATTTTACAAATTAACAGAAATTTGTCAGATGACACAAATAATGAAGTATCAATCAAACCTCAAGCAGTTCCCTGAGTCTTATATCAGTTCTTTGCTGCAGAAAAACAACAGACAATTCACTGAGACATCGTTTAGCCAAAGCTTTCCTTCCATTTCATCACTATACAATGATATCAGACACTTAGAGACTTAGAAACTTAGCCTTATCAATCGTCCTCACAACTACATCAAGCATAGCGATCTAATTTACACTATAGGTTTCAGTCTACGGCACTCTGATTGGTCTCAGGTTATAATGTAGGTGTCAGTCTATGGCAGTTTGATTGGTCTAAATTATACTGTAGGTGTCAGTCTATGGCACTTTGATTGGTCTAAATTATACTGTAGGTGTCAGTCTATGGCAGTTTGATTGGTCTAAATTATACTGTAGGTGTCAGTCTATGGCACTTTGATTGGTCTAAATTATACTGTAGGTGTCAGTCTATGGCACTTTGATTGGTCTCAATTATACTGTAGGTATCAGTCTATGGCACTTTGATTGGTCTAAATTATACTGTAGGTGTCAGTCTATGGCACTTTGATTGGTCTCAATTATACTGTAGGTATCAGTCTATGGCACTTTGATTGGTCTAAACTACACTGTAGGTGTCAGTCTACGGCACTTTGATAGGTCTAAATTACCCTGTAGGTACACCTACAGGGTAATTTTATACTGTATACGGCAGTATACAGTATAAGTCAGTATACGGCACTTTGATAGGTCTAAATTACCCTGTAGGTACACCTACAGGGTAATTTAGACCTATCAAAGTGCCGTAGACTGACACCTACAGTGTAATTTAGACCAATCAAAGTGCCATAGACTGATACCTACAGTATAATTGAGACCAATCAAAGTGCCATAGACTGTCAGTCTATGGCACTTTGATAGGTCTAAATTACCCTGTAGGTGTCAGTCTACGGCACTTTGATTAGTCTAAATACAGTTTATTTAACCAAAGATGCTATCTATCTATCAAATGTCTGTTACACAAAGACCTCAGACCTCAAGTCATATGAGCAAAGTAATACATGAATTATATTTAGAAAACAATTACATAAAATTAACTTAGAAGCAAAAATCTAATTTAATGTCAAATTCGTCATCTAAAGGTGTCATTTGACACTTCCCAGCATCTCGTGAGAACTAATTGCAGAATGAAAACCGCTATGTATTAACTACCCGAGTAATAGAGATTATAAATAAGAACTCACGAGGGTTTTGATCGTTCGTAGTGACTTTAGTAGAGACAACAGCTGTAAACGTTTGCGATAGTTTGCCAGCAGAGTTAAAGAAGCCGCGGTGAATCCCTGCTTAGCATCGTACAAACACCTACAAAACACATAGAGTTTAAAATTAGAGTTTAAATGCTTGAGGAAAACCCTGCATAAAATAATGCAAATCCTATACACACAGATAGAAAGTAGAGTTTAAAGAAAGTTTAAGGGAAGCCCTATATTAAATATAACTCTTACTACTTATAACACTTATTACTTATAACAATTATTACTTACTATACTCTTATTACTTATAACACTTATTACTTATAACACCTATTACTTATAACACTTATTACTTATAACACTTATTACTTATAACACTTATTACTTATAACTCTTATTACCTATAACTCTTATTACCTATAACACTTATTACATATAACACTTATTACTTATAACACTTATTACTTATAACACTTATTACTTATAACACTTATTACTTATAACACTTATTACTTATAACACTTATTACTTATAACACTTATTACTTATAACACTTATTACTTATAACACTTATTACTTATAACACTTATTACTTATAACACTTATTACATATAACACTTATTACTTATAACACTTATTACTTATAACACTTATTACTTATAACACTTATTACTTATAACACTTATTACTTATAACACTTATTACTTATAACACTTATTACTTATAACACTTATTACTTATAACACTTATTACTTATAACACTTATTACATATAACACTTATTACTTATAACACTTATTACATATAACACTTATTACTTATAACACTTATTACTTATAACACTTATTACTTATAACACTTATTACATATAACACTTATTACTTATAACACTTATTACTTATAACACTTATTACTTATAACACTTATTACTTATAACACTTATTACTTATAACACTTATTACTTATAACACTTATTACTTATAACACTTATTACTTATAACACTTATTACTTATAACACTTATTACTTATAACACTTATTACTTATAACACTTATTACTTATAACACTTATTACTTATAACACATATTAATGCTTACAATATTCGTTATTACCTACGACTCTGTTGACACGTCTCGGTGGCTGCAGCCAAAGCTCTCTGTAACTCCATAACTCTCTCTAACTCTGTAGCGTAGGCTGGATGATTCTCTAGCACTAGTTCTGACACCTTCCTAGACACCTACAACCACCAACATATCAATCAAATCAGCTCTGATATCTACCAACCATCCGTACATCAATCAAATCAGCTATGATATCTACCAACCATCCATACATCAATCAAATCAGCTCTGATATCTACCAACCATCAACATATCAATCAAATCAGCTCTGATATCTACCAACCATCCATATATCAATCAAATCAGCTCTGATATCTACCAACCATCCATATATCAATCAAATCAGCTCTGATATCTACCAACCATCCATATATCAATCAAATCAGCTCTGATATCTACCAACCATCCATACATCAATCAAATCAGCTATGATATCTACCAACCATCCGTACATCAATCAAATCAGCTCTGATATCTACAAACCATCCGTACATCAATCAAATCAGCTCTGATATCTACCAACCATCAACATATCAATCAAATCAGCTCTGATATCTTCCTAGACATCTAATGATACTCTAAACTAAAAAACATATATTGTAGCCCTAAACATGTTCTCAAACATAAGTGGTAGTAAATATTCATGTTCTAAGCTACAAGAAAATGTATTTTAGCCAATAAATATGCTCTCAAATACAAAATCACAGCATCAGCTGTTGTTTACTAACAGAGTCGAGCTGAATACGAAACACATTCCTCTCTTCATCTATCTTCTTTAACTCCAACTTCTCTGGAAGTCTCTGATACAATCAATCAATCCATTAATCAATCAATCCATCAGTCAATCAATCAATCAATTAGCTGATCAAACAATCGATCAGTCATCAGTCGATAAATCACATGTAGTAGTCAAAAGCTCATAATCGTTTGTTAGCTAGAACAATGAACATTATAACTTAATCTATTACAACTCTGAAACATGAAAAAGTTGTAAGCAGTTTAAAGCCTCACCATAGAATTCAAACAATAGTGATAAAAGAATAACAAAAAAGGAAAACAATAGTTATCAAATGTATAATTACTGATTATTATTATAATATTATTATATTATTATTATAATATAATTATTATATTATTATTATTATATTATTATTATTATATTATTATTGTTACTATATCTCATAGAGATTGCCATGAGCTATTTGAAAGTAAAAAATAAAATGTCTGTTAAGTAACCTTAAACTCTTCCGTTTATTTCTGTTGCAAATATTAGCTGAGTGCTTTGCTTTGGTTTTCATTTAATTTCTGCAATCTTCTTTGTCATTACATTTAGTTAATTAATGGACACCCAGAGATTATATTAGATAATATTAAGTGTAATTTTGTGCCATCTATTTCCTATAGTTATTCTTCAAGTGCTGCAAAACCCTAGTCACGTGTCTAGTAATGAATAAAGAAGAGAATTGATTGATTGATTGACTGTTTGATTGATTGATTGATTACCCTCAGCTCATATTCTACAATATCCGTGCTATTGTCCTGAAAGTAAACGGGATTGATGCTATTAATAGCTTCCTGATCCACTCTCGGGTCTTCACTTCGTACCGGCACCTGATAAATCAATCAATCAAGATAAATTAATCAATTGCTTCAATTAATTGATCTATGTATCAATAAATAAAACAACAACAACATATTGCATATATAGAATTAATGCTATATAAATTTCAGAGGTTTGAGCACCGTCCAACTGACTACAGTCTTAGAGGTGCTGATCAAGGTAGAAATGGAGAAAACAATGGGAAACTATCTTGCACCTAATAGTTACCCTCATAGAAAGGTTTCATTTTAGTTGCATCAGAAAGAATAATCATTGTGATAACATTGAATAATTAAACTAACCCATGATGCATGTTTTTCAATGCTTGGGATGGATTTTAAGGAATTGTCGCTTTGGACCAGCTAACTGGCAACACAACAGAAAACCAGGCAGAATCAAGAGATAGATAGAGAGTGAAAGAGAGAGAGATAGAGAAGGATAGAGACAGAACACTCTGCAACAATGTATCTCTTTATATAAATGCAAATAATGTTACCAATACAAAATAAATGAAAAATTTAGTACTAAAACTAAAGATCATAAAAGTCTATGTCGTGACCTTTGATTTGAGCTGAAGGTCAGCCTCTGTCCAATCAGAACCAGCCGCCTCACTGTCTGGAGCCCTGCCCCCTGGACTATCCTGCACATCAATAATTAACTTCAGTGTTTCTTTTAAAATAAAAACAAATGATTTTTTATTTACAATATTGAGGAGCTTAAAGACTTCAAAGGTTTAGTACAATATTCCTGTCTTGAATGCACTTCAGTGCCAGGGAGAGCTCTGGATTTGACATCTGCATCTATTAATCTGCAGCAACACAGCTTACAAACCTGCTATCGGCT
Source organism: Enchytraeus crypticus (assembly GCA_905160935.1). Classification (NCBI taxonomy): domain Eukaryota; kingdom Metazoa; phylum Annelida; class Clitellata; order Enchytraeida; family Enchytraeidae; genus Enchytraeus; species Enchytraeus crypticus. The sequence continues at coordinate 636,767 of CAJHZI010000695.1, read as the reverse complement.
CAAACCGGCTCAAATCGGTTCAAACCTATCAGCTGTATAGCTTTTATAGCCTATGTAGGCTGGTTCTACTTTTAATTGAATATTCTCATGCCAGTGTTTAACGCGTCAGAAATATTTTCTGTGGTTTTCTACTGAGTGTAAAAGCAAAATTTTCCTTTCAAATCACTTTTTAATCTTGCTGACAATTAAACAACAAGATTTTTGTATCTTAAACTTAAAGCATAAACATATTGTGCATATATAAATTCTGACTTTAAATGATTTTTGAAACAAAAATGTAAGAATTATTACCGTTATTTACCATTAAATTGTTGCATTGATATATAATGACATCTGACACAAGGTCTTTGCATAAAGATATAAATTTATAAAATACTGTATACCCGTATTTCACTAATGAAGGAGATGAATTTCTTTTTAATATCCATTGCTATGTATGTCCAATTAGCAATTTATACTGTTCATTACACAGTTCTGAAAATCTTGAAGAGTTAAATAGTACTTATAACAAAATTAGGCAAAGCATATATAGATATATATATATTAATATATAGTAGATAAGTAAAATGAGCTTAGATTCCTCTCCATATTAATATAAAAGGGTGGAAAGCAGCACGTTGAATGAATGAGATAAATGACTCCATATCAGCACTTAGATTACGACTCTATATCAGCACTTAGATTATGACTCTATATCAGCACTTAGATTATGACTCTATATCAGCACTTAGATTACGACTCTATATCAGCACTTAGATTATGATTATTATCAGCACTTAGATTATGACTATTATCAGCACTTAGACTACGACTCTATATCAGCACTTAGATTATGATTATTATCAGCACTTAGATTATAACTATTATCAGCACTTAGACTACGACTCTATATCAGCACTTAGATTATGACTCTATATCAGCACTTAGATTATGAGACTATATCAACATTATATCTTACATGATCTATCCCTCAGTGATCTACACACTGATGGCTGATCATGCAGAGCATAAGATCTCACTCGTAGGAGGACCAGTAAATTAACTTGATAATGAACAGCACGTTTAATAGCGAAACTGGAAGTGATAGATATCACCATGCATGGTCAATGGTTATCATGGACTAGCAACGAAAGGAACGAGAATTTGCACAGGTCCATGATCCACCGCAATATGTCACAACATTTGTATATTTCTTCGTAAGTAAAAGAGCGTTAGAATTGAGTTCTTGGAGCTATGATTCCCTACTATTGCTCAAACTGTATCACAGTGACTATAAAATAGAATAAAGTACAAGTCAAATGACCTAGCATATTAGGCAACGAGATATAAAGTAAAGAAATAGAAAAATCTTTTAAAACAGAAGAAAACAAATTGAGATGCAGAGTTTGAGAGTAACTTAAAATTATGTTCATGCGGAACTTGAATCTAGGGTAATTTATACTCTCACTTAATTAGGAAAAATTTCGCTAAGTAAACATAGACTATATTTTATTTATTAAAAAGAAAGATTTATTAATTTTGTACTTAATTATATTTAATACTTATGGAATTACTATAGAATATCTCGACTGCTAAAGTATTACAGAATAACAAATTAGCCAGAAAATAATATATCTTGAAGTAAAAGTTAATGTGGAACTGCTATAGACTCTTGAAAAGGACGAGAAAGCCTATGACAAGGATGTGACCACGCCCACTGTCCGGCAGTAATAGTTCTAAAAAACATAAACAAAACACCACGTAGCAGCCATGTTTGTTTACGAATAGTTAGGCTAACAACTTGGTCATAAACTAACAACACATAGTGCTGCTGTTATCAATGACAACATGTTGCACTATTGTGGCAAATCCATGCCGGCTAAAAAACGAAGGTCCAACACGGTTCAAATTCCAAAAGCCAGAAAACCAGCTCAATTTTAACAAAACCAAACAGCCAACCTGCTTGCAGATTGATCCGATAGTGTTAATTCGAAATTGAAAATAGTTGAGCACGTAGAGAGTCAATTAATCAACGTTCTGAATTCTTAACTAATCAATCCCAAGTTTTATTCTAGGACGAGCTGATCAGAAAGTACAATTATTTGTCTTTCAAAGGACTGGTAATAAAGTGTAGACTACAAAGTAACTAACTGTTTAAAAATGTGGTGTAAGAGATGATGAATATTTGCACACAGATGCTCATATCATAACAATATTCGTTTAAATATTTAATGCTTTAACTCATTAAACATTCAAATAATTTTATTCAGTTTGCCGAAGAGTGAAATATAAAGAAGAAGTTCGATGAATTGTGCATCCGGTTTAGTTAAAAGAATATTTATTTATTTATGTTTATCTTTATGAAGTTACAGCAGCTGCGTTTTATTTTAATCTGCACATTGTGTGGTTTTGCCTAACTTATATTATGCAATGGATTTAGTGACTTGTACACGTATTTAATTAAATTAATTTTAAGAATAATATAAGTTGTGCTATGGATGCTAAATTTGATCGCTTTTGGACCAGATGGTTTTAATTATCTGGAAGTAATGTATGGCATTTATGTTAATGAAATTGTGTTTATTTGATAGATTAAAATATAAAATAAATGAAATTGGTTTTTAGAAAAAGTATTCATGATTAGTGTTTGATAGACGATTGATAGGGGTACTTGATACTTGGAGGCACTGGTATGATTTTAGTATTCGACTACTGTGATATTTGTAACTTACGTAACTGTCTATATAGTTGCTAGTACCTTATGTAAATTAATTTGTTTTAAGTATGTCTTCATTTTGCTACTGCCATTCACTGCAATCCATTCCCAGAGACGACTGTATTAGACGTCGATATTGAAGTGCAATAGAGGTATGAAAAGCGAAGGAAATGCTGTTTGAAATTTAAGCAAACTGAATAATTTCATGATGTGAATGCCCTGTTTTTAGTGATTTGAATCAAAATTATCTAAACTAATTAATCTTGGCTGCTGAATAATAAATCAGGAGATATTCATTGAGGATCAACAATGGTTCTGTCACAGAGACAGCGCGATGAACTGTGAGTAGATTCTTTCTTCTCATTACAAGTCACTAATTTACTGATGTTACAATTATGGAATTTACTAAATTAGTAACTAGTGCAATTAATGATTATTTGGTGCAGCAGCTCTTTCAATTTACTGTAAGTGCAACATGATATTCTTTAGAAATTTTGTAAGATCTATGTGCTACTTAAAGGCGAGGTACTTAAAAGATAATAATATTTATGTTAGTTAAAGACGAAGTTCTCTGTGTGATTTATCAGCGTTGTTTTAATTTTTGTAGAAATCGCGCGATCATGGACTATTTGATGTCAAGTGGCTACACTAAAACACTGAATGAGTTCAGCACTGAAACTAACACTGTATGACCTTTGTGATATCTCTCTCTCTCTCTCTCTCTCTCTCTCTCTCTCTGTAAACTAACTATGCAACTGTCTCTCTCTCTTTCTGTCTCACTTTCTCTCTCTTTCTCTCATTCTATCTATCTTTACGGCTTAATTTTTCCATTCATTTAGTGCTTTGTTTAATCTACTTAGCTGTAGCTGATTTTGTTCCAGTTTGTTTTATAAATCTATAAAACGTCTTTACACTTTTTCACAGTAATAAATTACTAAATTACAGTCTGTCACAAATAATTTACAAAATTTGTAAAACATATATTAAGCATTTTTCTTAATAAACTAATTCTATATTTTGCGAGATATTAGACACATGTTTATTAGCTACATTATTAATCAATTTTTAATCTCCTACTTTGTGCAGCCAATAGAGATTGAGAACAAGTTTGCTGGACTTTTGGAAAAGAAATGGACTTCTGTAATAAGACTGCAGAAAAAGGTACTGACAATTTATTTTTCAGAAAGTTTGTCTTATACTGTAATTTTGCAGTATCTTTTCAGTAAAAATTTAGCCTATCATTAATTTTATTAATTGATCCGTGTAAAAGCAACTGATGAGCCAATGGAATGTTAGTGAATTATTATTAATCAAATGTTGAAAAAATTTCATTGCTTTCAACCAATCAATCGATGAATTAATGTATGAATAAAAAAAATTGTTCAATTAGTCAATGGGCCAGTCATGTGCAAGACTATTAGACTAATTATCGACTAATTACTATATTAATATTATTAGAATATTAGTAATCGAGTAATTACTATTAGTAATTATATAATTATCGACTGATTGTTGAGATACAGAGTTGTTTGATTGATTGATTGATTGATTGACTGATTGATTGATTGATTGATCGTTTGATTGATTGATTGATCGATTATCTCAGGTGATGGAGTTGGAGGGAAGACTGGCGGAGAGTGAGAAGGAGATTCAGACGACCCTGGGTGGGGGGCTGAACCGGGAGAAACGCTCTCCCGCTGATTGGATTCCCCGCCCCCCGGAGAAATTTTGTCTGACAGGGCACCGGGGCCCGGTGACCCGGGTGATCCTACACCCTGTGTTCAGTGTGGTGGTGTCAGCTAGTGAGGATGCTACCATGAGAGTGAGTCTAATAGTCTCTCTCTCTCTCTCTCTCTCTCTTCCTCTGTCTATCTCTCTGAGTATACTATTGTATACTTCTTTATAGTCTAAGTAAAATTGTGCATTAAAATTATTTTACGCATGTATTCGTAACTATCTCATTTGCCTAATGCTCCTTTTTGTATTTGTCTCATTTTAAAATTAATGATATAAATTTATATGTATATAGATGTCTGCATGAATATATATTTGTATGCTTGGTTGTTTCCGTAATTTGTGGGTCTATTTGTGTCTATGTAGACATCTGTATGTATCTGTATGTATCTGTGTGTATGTGTCTCTAGATATGGGACTATGAAACTGGAGACTATGAAAGGTCACTGAAAGGTCACACAGATTCAGTCAACGACATTGCTTTCGATAATTCTGGAAAGCTGCTTGGTATGTAAATTATAAGAGTGAAAATATGTATCTATTCAATACCTATTATTTCTATGTACTCAATTTTGCCTATATGCTAGCTATTGATTATAAATGGTTATTTAATAAAACTTTTACTTTACTTTAGAATTTCGTCAAACCTATCTGAATAACGTGCAAGATGCTGGATGTTGTCTTGGATGGTGTTAGTAATGGCATTGTTATGATTCTGTTTGCAGCCTCGTGTTCCGCTGACATGACGTTGAAGCTCTGGGACTTCAACTCATTTGAGTGCATCAAGACCATGAGAGGTTAGTTCATCAGTTCTTTATCGTGGTTTTTTTCTCATTTCTAGATTAGTTCAGTAGTTACCTGTTGTGGTTTTTTTGTCGTTTAGTATCGTTTATTTGTTCACCACAGCTCAGATCATACAAACAATAGTAACGTGCTTAGTTAGATAAACAAAATAACAATACAAAAAGATATTTACATGTACACATTTCTATTTTATCTTTCACACCATAGACATGTTGTTCTTCACTATCTAAGGTCAACGGAGAGGCACTGTTTGAGATCCTATATCTCTTTAGCATGTGTCTATGCAGGTTGCCTCGAATGGAAAGATCTGTAGTGATGTGTGCTGTGGTAACGTTCCTGACATCATCCTTGGATGAAGAAACATATAATGAAACATATAACCATTTAGGATCTATATTAATCTGTATTAAGTTGTACTTGTGCTTCTATGGTACTATGAGAGCTATTAGTGTAATATAACTTATTTTAATTAAATGCTGTTAAAATAATAGCAATTATCAGAAAATATTTAATGAATGTTAATAATATAAAATATAATAAAAAGTAAAAAATAATATATAATAAATTAAATATATAATATAATAATAAATCATCATCATCTTCCCTTGAATCCCAGTTTAACTAGGGTCGGGATACGAACTAATATATAATAAATAATAATATAAAATAAATTATATAATAATATAATAAAAGTATAATATAATAATATAATAAACTTCAAACTGGAGAAAGTCTAATCGTATCCCGAGCCTGGTTAAACTGGGATTCAAGGGAAGATGATGATGATATAATAATATAATAAATATAAGAATCAATAATGTATTATAAATGAATGCTAATTCTGGTTAGTTGCTCATAATTAACGCACATTTTGTTTTATTTCTCGACAGGTCACGACCACAACGTATCGGGTGTGGCTTTTCTGCCGCTTGGTGATTTCCTCGTCACAGCGTCACGTGATAAAACCATCAAGATGTGGGAGGTGGCCACCGGGTGAGTCCCTCGTTACCATTAGCAACTGTGATGATAGTTCCTCGTTTCCATTAGCAACAGCGAAGATAGTCCCTCGTTACCATTAGCAACAGCGATGATAGGTCCTCGTTACCATTAGCAACTGTGATGATAGTCCCTCGTTACCATTAGCAACTGTGATGATAGTCCTTCGTTACCATTAGTGACAGTTATGATAGCTTCATTAATAATTATAATAATACGGATGCTCTACTTTCTTCTGATAACAATGCTGATAAGGATTTGTGAGATCTCTGAATTAAAGAGGATGGAATAGAATAAAGTTATAACTATCATGTAAGCTTGTCTTTGATGAATGAACATTTCTGATGTGATAGCTTTAAATCTAGTGAAATTTCATTTCTTTAGAGAGATTTGACTGAGGAGGAGAGAGAGAGGAAGAGATAGATAGAGGGAGTAAGAGATTAAAGAGAGAGAGAGAGAGGAAGAGAGAGATAAAGGCAGTAAGAGATTCAAGAGAGAAAGAAAGAGGAAGAGAGATATAGAGGGAGTAAGAGATTCAAGAGAGAGAGAGGGGGAGAGAGCAGATGTATCATTTCATCGTCTCTTACTATTCTCCCAGACACATAGCGAAAGATAGAGGGCGACTGATTCTTAAAGATATTTTCTGATTCTATGATGTTGCTCAAGTTTTTTATATTATTGATGTATTTATAATCACTTTTATAAGGTGTTATCACTGACATCGCCCTCAAGTGAGGAAACTGATGATAACCTTGGATTTACCAGCTTTAGCTTTTTATTGTCTTTTTTATTTTCCTTCTCTTGTGGTCTCTGTGAACTCAGTTGTCATCGTGTGGTGTTTTGGCGCCTGTTTGTGTAGAGTCTGCAGGAGACGTCCCTGACATTGCCTTATGGCGAGAAACCGGACGTTAAATTCTTATTGATTGATTTTGTGAATTATTCAGATATCGTGTGAAGACGTTTCCTACTTTTAAAATAAAAAATAGTAATCATTAGTTGTAATTTTATTTTCAAATAATTGCAGAATATTTAATTGAGCCAATCTTTAGCCTTTATTACCGCTTCACTCATGCATGCGATTTTGTAGTGTACCTTTCCGTCTGTGTCTGACTTCCTATTCTGTATGTTTTAATAAATTGATTCATCATCATCATCATCTTCCCATAAATTCCAGTTTAACCAGAATCGGGATACGAAATAAATTGATTAAATAAAATAAATTATAATCACTATTACGTGTACTATTCAGATACTGTGTGAAGACGTTTCATGGGCACAGGGAGTGGGTTCGCACGGTGCGGTGCAGTGTTGACGGCACGCTATTGGTCAGCGGCTCTAACGATCAGACTGTGCGCGTGTGGTGTGTGCGCACCGGTGAGTGCGTGCGTGAGATGACAGAGCACGAACACGTCGTGGAGTGTGTCACGTGGTGCGGGGAGTCTGCTTGTGCTGCCATCTGTGAGGCTGCCGCTATAGATGTATGTCTACCTGTATGTGTCTGTGAGGCTGCTGCTATAGATGGATATCTACTTGTATGTGTCTGTATGTCTGTGAGGCTGCTGCTATGGATGTATGTCTACGAGTATGTGTGCTCAGATGTGTCTGTATGTCTATGAGGCTGCTGCTATATATGTATGTCTACTTTTATGTCTACTTGTGTGTACTCAGAATTGAGTAACACATTGTTAAAACCATTTTTTTACAAATAGTATTTTATCCAGATACCTAATCCTGCTTGAGGTGTTCTACCAGGAACCTATTAGTCTATCGATAACAAACTTAAACAAACTTGGAAATATATCAATCTTCTAAAGGAGAAACGATCAGTTGATCATTAAACCACACTGATCTACTGACAGATTAATACCATCACAGCCTCTTGATATCAATATAGACTTGGGCTCAGGAAAATTATTGTTTTTGAGGTGGTTTGCCATTTCTTTCCCAACACGCTAGCCTGTTTTTACAGATAGCGCAGTTTAACCATTTGAATGTCACAATAGCTCAATGGTTAGAGGTGTAGATAACGCATGAAGTTTTAAATGACAGACCCTCAGGTGAATTGAATCCCCGTGGGTTCGAATCCCAGTTGTGCTGATCTGAGAGTAAAATATCAGTCATTCACTGGATTGGTTGGACGGAAAATGAAGTAAATTGCCTAACGGATTTAACATGTGGTATTAAAAGTGATAGATATTAAAACAGTTGATCATTTCACTATAATGCATGTTATTATTATAGCGGTGGTAAGCAAGATGTTGTTGTCTACGTGCAGATGAAGGGAGTGAAGAAGCCTGGACCATTCGTGGTGTCAGGCTCAAGAGACAAGACCATCAAGCTGTGGGATGTGTCCACTGGGCTCTGTCTATTCACTCTCGTTAGACTTCTATCTCTTCTCTTCTGTGCAAACACTGATTCAACTCTTTTATTAATTCATTGAATAATTAATAAGTTAATGGGTTGATTGATTAATCTCTCTCTCTCTCTTAAGTGCACTACCAAGTGGCAGGTTCAAGGTACTTCTTCATACTCAAAGTCTGTTTTGTTTTCTCGTTCCATAAGAACACTCCTTAGATCAACAAGTTAATCCCTTCACAAAGTCAATACCATATCCATACCTAATATAGCCTATAGCTTGAGACAAGTATGATTTCTGAGGTGGTTTCCCAGTGCCTTCCTCCAAAAATAGTGGATCTATTGATAGGTAATTTGAGCGATAAATAGATTGACTGATTGAATGATTGATTGATCGTTAGATTGACTGATTGATTGATTAGGTAGGACATGACAACTGGGTGAGAGGGCTGATGGTGCACCCTGGTGGTAAGTACATAGTGAGTTGTGCTGATGACAAGACGATGAGGGTCTGGGACATCAAGAACAGGCGCTGCCTAAAGAGCCTGGAGGCCCATCAGCACTTCACCACATCTCTAGGTTACCTCTCTCTCTCTCTCTAGTACATCTCTACGTTACCTCTCTGTGTGTAGTGCATCTCTAGGTTACCTCTCTCTCTCGTTACTACATCTCTACGTTACCTCCCTGTCTCTAGTACATCTCTAGGTTACCTCCCTGTCTCTAGTACATCTCTAGGTTACCTCTCTCTCTCGTTACTACATCTCTAGGTTACCTCCCTGTCTCTATTACCTCCCTGTCTCTAGTACATCTCTAGATTACCTCTCTGTCTCTAGTACATCTCTAGGTTACCTCTCTGTCTCGTTACTACATCTCTACGTTACCTCTGTCTCTCTCTAAGTTACCTCTCTCTCTCTCTCTCTCACTATTACATCTGTAGGTTACATATCTCTCCATTCCTGATAGATATCATGATGAATGAGCTTGATGTTATAGATGCTAGATGTCATGATGAATGAGCGTGATGTTATATGTGCTAGATATCATGATGAACGAGCTTGATGTTATGTGTGCTAGATATCATGATGAATGAGCTTGATGTTATAGGTGCTAGATATCATGATGAATGAGCTTGATGTTATAGGTGCTAGATATCATGATGAATGAGCTTGATGTTATGTGTGCTAGATATCGTGATGAATGAGCTTGATGTTATAGGTGCTAGATATCATGATGAACGACGCTGTTGTGTTGTAGATTTTCACCGCACGGCGCCCTGTGTAGTGACGAGCAGTGTGGATCAGACTGTCAAGATCTGGGAGTGTCGCTAGGTCTCTCCCTCCATCACCCCTCCCCACTCCGCTCTACCTGTTCCACCTGCTGCCTCCCTAGCCTTTCACTAATACATTCTTCTCTTCAAAGCTCTAGTGGTGTGTGATGTGGGAAGTACCTGATATCATACCTGGATGAGAAAATGGACGTTAAGTGCTTGTATTTTGTTATGAGTATTATTTCACAGATTGGTTGCAGCTGATCCAGGGTCCAGTCTCATCCATGTATGATCCATGTGTGATCCAGAGTTCTTCCAGGTCCAGTCTCATCCATGTCTCACGCCAAAGACATCAATGTACGTTTAATTGTAACCTTTAGCAAATTCCAATTGATGTAATTTCATAGGGCCTCTTGAAGAGAAAATGGTCTCAATTGTCCCCATCCACCCCCTCTCTGCTACATATTTGCTAAACTGTTGCTCTATTTCTGTTATATAGCCACTTGCCTCGGCCTGTCTACCCGCACAGCTTATCTCACTCGTACTGCACCACATTTAGCTTGTGATTGTATTTAAAGCATGAACTAGTCTTCTTCTATATTGTCTGTAAGCTTGTGTCACTCTGTCTAGCGCAGAACGATTGTCTCATATTTGTAATAATAATCGTTATATTAACAGTGAAATTATATCCACTATATTATATTAACTGTAGCTTTTTGTGGTATCGAAATTTTTCACCTCTACATTATTACATGTACGGTATTGTATAACTAAATACCGTAATCTGTAAAAAATGGTGTTTAACGACCATACGGTAATTTATAGTCATGTCTAAATTGAATGCTTGAATTCATGGCTTCTTATGCACTACAGATGAAGTTGATTTTCAATATAGATGCATCTATTTTCATGCAAAGTTTATTGCACCCGGGCTTATGAACATATTTACATTCTTTCTATGAATTAACATTATATAGATTCTATAATATGTTTTAAACACTGTATATTCATACTTTAAGGCACCTTGGCGCATGAACATGTTTACATGCATTTTATAAATTAACATTATATAGATTATACATTTTCCGACCCTGATTAAACTGGGATTTAAGGGAAGATGATGATGAGGTTAAACTGGGATTCAAGGAAAGATGATGATGAGGTTAAACTAGGATTCAAGGGAAGATGATGATGATATAGATTATATATCATGTTTTAAACATTGTATATTCATACTAGCACTGCAGAAACTTTATCTGTTCGAAGTTAAAACATTGAATTGTGCACACTGGCTGTGGTAATAATAAGCAGGGTCCGTGTTGTCAGTGTTGTTTTGTTGTTTTGCTTTGTTAATGTTTTAAATCTTAATAATAAACATCGTATATTGTATTGATACCGTATGGGACTATTCATAGCATTTGTTTAAATAGTGTAGCTTTCTCATGTTGTGTTCGGAAAACTGAAGAATCGACCATCTGTTAACTGCACGTGTTGTAAGAGGTGACTAAGCAAGAACTGAAGAAGGCAACGAGAAACCACCGCAGAAGCCAGATGTTTTTTCCTCGCTATAGGCTACACAGAGGAGTGGATAGAGCCATTAGTGAAGCGGTTAATTGATTGATGTTCATGAATTCTTTCCATAGAGCGTGAAAGCGAAATATGTACCACGGACCTGCCACCTTGCAATGCAATTGAGTGAGGGAGAGAGAGGATAGTAAAGTATTGCGTCACGTCAGTGTTCTATCATATACTGATTGTAGGCTGGGCTTTCTTGTCACTGATAATGCCTTTGTGAGACAAAATCGACTTTAAATAATATTTTGATCTTTTAATTTACACGGTTGACAAAATATTACATTTTTATGAATTTTAAATGATTAGCAGTTTTTCCATTCTTACTCATCTAAAAGCTAAAGCTCAGCTGCTAGGATTTAACGTCAGTTTCGTGTTTAGAAGGCATATCAGTGACAGTTGTGCCAGGATTTGAGCCCTGCATCTACTAATCCGCGATCAGAAGCCTAACCTACTATGCACTGGTTCTGCTCATATTGTTGTGGCTTCTTCCTCTACCAAATGCTTCTTATTGTGATTTTTATGTTTTTTTTATTTTTGTCCTCTATCTCATAGTTTACTTTAAATTTAAATTGACTGCATTTTACTATTTGTATTTTCGAGACCTCTTGCTGACCTCATGCTTACCTCTGACCTCTTACTAACCTCTGAAAAACTCTGACCGCTTTCTGACCTTTAGCTGACCTCTGACCACTTTCTGACCTCTTGCTGACCTCATGCTGACCTCTTTCTGATCTCTTGCTGACCTCTTTCTGACCTCTTGCTGACCTATTGCTGACCTCTGACCTCTCGCTGACCTCTTTTACCTGTGTTGTTGAGGATAGACCACCTGAGCTCTGCTTGTGATTCCTTGTGACTGACTAATGCAGTTATTGAGAATTTAGCGTTCTGTACTTCGTCTATAGAAGACATGAGACATCTAAGAGCACGGCGTTGAACAACCAAATACTCGATGTCATCATGTACACTCTGTCTTCACAGCAATGCTGCCTTAGCTCAGTGTACTTTTCTTTTGCGAGGTGATTTTCCTTTGCTATCTTCTGTATCTGCGTTGGACGAGTACTGTGAAACACGGACAGTTCTTGGTTGAATTATTCTCTCATTACTCGAAACCATCATGTGATTATTTTGAATAAAATCTATTTGATCGAATTTTGCGATTAGACTCTGCATGTAGATTATTTTGATTTTTGTTGTATTTCACTGACGTGCAATGTTAAATTAATGTTATTGTGTTATTTAATTGTATGTGTTTACTGTCTCCTACTCTCTCTTTATCACTTATAGTTTTTAGTTGCGAGTTAAAGATATTTTATAGTGTGATTTGAACAATTCGTTATACTATGCCTTGTGTTTAATTATTAGAAACTAATATTTAACGTCAGTTTCAGAGTGTCATAAGGTTGTTAGTATCGGCGCCGGAAGGCTTTTAGAAGTGCTACGGCAAAATATAAAAATGGGACTGCAACCTACAATCAGGCGCGTAAGTTGCCGTTCCCCATCAAAATGGGTGAACCATTGAGAGTAAAAGGTACAAAAATTTGTACGGCATATAACATTGGGACTAAAAAGTGGTACGGAAAGTTCCGTACCGGTTCTGGCGCGTATGGTGACACGTCTCGTGGTACAGCTCATGGGTGACGGTTGCACTGTGTAGAATTGTTGAGTTCAGTTGTGGTGTGATCTTCATCTGTCGGCTGATGAATTGTAGAATTCATCTTTCTATTTGCTCTTATATGTACAAGATTCATTTCCTGTTTCCCCAGTGAATAGCAGCTATCGGATATCGATTTTCTAGCATGATATGTTGACATATATTCAACTATTTCAACCGTAAGCCTCGCTGTCTCAGTGGTATGGATGCTAGGCTTAAGATCATGTGGTTCGGGTTCTATTCTGGCTCGAGTCACTTTTATTTTTTTAAGTTTGACTAATTTTATTAGATTCTTAGGAATATGTTTAGGGTTAGGGTAAGGGATAGCTAAAAATGTTTAATTAATTAATTAATTAATTACAATTAAGCTTACTTTGTTTATTCACTCAGCGAAATAGGCAAGGAATTTTTCTTGTACATTTAAGCGCAAGTGGCTTTCTGGGCTAGCTCACGAGTCTCACTACTCCAGAGTCTCTCTTAGTCTTTACAGACTAAAGATCAGTTTAACTTCAATGTCTTAAAATAACGTTAAACTGACGTGGCAAACACTGGATTTGAACATCGCACATACTGATCCGCAGTCGCGTACAGTTTGGCGATGCTATCACGTATTAGTGTAGATGTATTTGATTGCTGCATGATTATCATTATTAACCTTCATTACTAACATCTGCCTAACGCTTATCTGCTGGACTATTAGTGTCTGTTGTGAACCTGTGTGAATTGACTGTGTGCCGCTATTAAACGAAGATGTGCTTTATGTGAATCATGTGTTGTCTTGATTTCACACATTAGATCAGGGGAAAGTTCATTGAGTTCACAGAGTTCATTGAGTTCGTAGCGTTCATAAAATTCACATAGTTCGTAGAGTTCACGGAGTTCATAGAGTGCTTAAAGTTCACAGAGTTCATATAGTTTATAAAGTTTACAGTGTTCATACGGTTCCTAAAGTTCACAGAGTTCATACAGTTCTTAAAGTTTACAGTGTTCATAGAGTTCTTAAAGTTCACAGAGTTCATACAGTTATTAAAGTTCATTGAGTTCGCAGAGTTCATACAGTCCTTGAAGTTCATAGAGTTCGTAGAGTTCATAGAGTAGACATCAATCGAGATTGTTGTTTTTTAAAGGCGACTTTAGATCAGATCCGCTTAGACTGTAGTCTATCAATTCTTGGGCCTTAAGGCTTTGCTTTTAGGGTTAAGGCTTTTTAGTCTAAGGATTTTAAGGTTTTTCATTTCATATTCTTTTAGCAAATCTCTAGATATTTTGTAATTTTAATTTCGGAGTTATCTTATAAACTTGATATTTAAATATAAAAGTTCCATAGTTTAACTAAATCGGTTTTAACAATTCTTTAAATATATGTATAAATGTAGCTCAAGTCTTAATGTAGGGCGTTGATTCATCATTAAACTCTGATCATCTGGTAACAGCATCGTTCAAAGTCTGCTGCATGTGTTTAAAGCTTATATATCAAAGCGTTGATGGTACACTAATGGCGGGGAGGGCTGCTCCCTAAACCATCGAACGGCCTGACCATCTATAGCAGACTCCTAAACTACATCAGTGGCGCAGCAATAGTGAGTTCAATATTGCCTCTCCATCTGCCTAGTGCGGCTGTATCTGACCAACAACAACAACACAACAACAACAACACAACAACAACAACAACAACACAACAACAACAACACAACAACAACAACAACAGAATTAGAGTGCTACTATCGTCCATGATAACATTGAGGATTTTGGCACCAAATCCAATCCGATGAGCAGAGTTCCTTCGCTATCACACCCCCCCCCCCCAGTCAGTGTGAATGTGTGATTTCGACCCTGGCCTTTACGGCGATTTAAACTGAAACATTTATGCTAATTTAAGTGTCGTTTACTTGGCGCTCACGACCTCATATGTTAGACATTAGTGAGACAACAGACAGTTCTGCGCGATGATCTTTGTTCTGTAACTCTTTATAGACTAACCCAACTACTCACTAACACTAATTAACACTAACACTAGTCACTCACACTTATTAACATTAATTAACACTAACACTAGTCACACTCACTAACATTATTAACACTAACACTAGTCACTCAAACTCACTAACATTAATTAACACTAACACTAGTCATTCAAACTCACTAACATTAATTTGTTCTAGCCTATTCTTAAAATATTCGTTTAGTGCAATTACGATTAAGATTATTTCTCTAAAGTTAAGCGTATAAGACTGTACATACATATAGTCTACATGTATATTGACCCTACGGGCTGTCTAGGCCTATAGATGTTTACCTGAAACAAAAGTTACACGTAAGCTACATAGCCTATATAGGCTGCGATCTGCATTTATTTTTGAAAATGTGAATAATTATTAAAGACCGCGCCAAAATTATAGAAATAAAATATTATAATATTACAATAATTATACGCAGGGCCTAACTATAGGCCATACAACAAGAATAATCATTGGAATAACTACGGCATCCTACTGAGATATCATCCATATAGGCCTACTGTATATTTTATTTAGAGAAATATATAGCTATTAAACAAATTAATAGGCCTATAGCTGTTAGCATACTTTATGTATTAAAGATATTAGCATTTCTAATAGGTCTCTAACCGTTAATATATGTTGTATAGCTGTTAACCTAGTTTTATGTAACAGATCTATAACTGTTAACATAGGTCTATGTAACAGACCTAGAACTGTTAACACAAATCTATGTAACAGGCCTATAAATGCTAACATAGGTCTATGTAACAAGCCTATAACTGTTAACATAGATCTATGTAACAGGTCTATAACTGCTAATACAGGTCTATATGTAACAGGCCTATAACTGTTAGCATAGTTTTATATAACAGGCCTATAACTGTTAACGTAGTCTACGTAACAGGCCAATAACTGTTAACACAGATCTATATAACAGGCCTATAACTGTTAACTCAGACTTATGTAACATGCCTATGACTGTTAACACAATTAGTCTAATGTAACAGGCCTATGACTGTTAACGTACATGGCGCCTCAAAAAGAAGCAGGATTTGATAAAACTAAACCACAACAACAGACGACGACAGGTGACACTATACACAGTGAGATGGTAAAGTCTGCAGACGACTCCCCCATTGAAACAGTCGTGGGTTCAGTGGACAGAGCTGTCTACACCCTCTGTCTTCTGCTCTGTATGACCCTCGTGGTAAGTAAATCATTTCTTATCTTTTGTCACATACTTGTATATTCTATGCTTGTCTTGGCTGGAGCCAGTGGCAAGATACTCGACTGCGGATCAGTATGTGCGGGGTTCAAATCCTGGGCTCTCCCGTCACTGACATCGCTTTCGAGTGAGGAAACTGACGTTAACCTTAGCTTTACCAGCTTTAGCTTTTATTCCATCACTCCGTCCATTACACTATTACAGACCTGAACTTATGCCTATGCATTCAGCTAATTTGTACGTAATTTCGCTATAGTCAGAATCAATTGATGCTGTAACACGCAGTTACACTTAATTTAATTTTAAAAGCGCACCACTATTTTACCTCTTATCTTCTATTTTTATTATGTGGATGAAGCGCGATCGGTCGACTGATTTTGAAATTTAGAAATCATGCAAATAAATAGAAGCGTGCTTAGCCTCAGCTTAGCTTAGGCAGTCAATTCATTACTGCAATGTGTAGATATTAGACATATAAATAACGTCCGTTTTTTATATTAGATAAATTAACATGTTGTTGCAACAGCTAGGTCTGCTCGTTTGTTTGCTAGTTTACAAATAGTCTATATCAGTTTTGACATCTATCCTATGAGGTAGTACATGTCATAAATCAAATAATGTATAAATCCATTTATATTTTACACTCTAGTTGAGTGTGAAAATGTAAAAATCTAATACATTTGCTATCATTCTAAAATAATTTTAAATTCTTCAATGAGATTTAAACTTTAGTTGACAGTGAACTGAATGCACGAATTGCTCGAGGCTGGTTACTATTCAACCACAGAGAAACTGGGAAGTTTATTTATTTCAGGGATTCACCAATTCTCTGATTGGCTCAACGTTCGTGGACATGAAGGCCTACCTGGATTGTGACACGAGTATGATATCTCTGGTAATGCCTCTACAGACGGCCGGGGTGATGATAGGTTCATCCATCTCTATTCTCAAGCTCAATCCTCTATCAAAGCACCTCAGCGTTGGGCTGTGCTGCCTCGCTACAGCTCTACTCAACAGCATCACTGCGGCAGTGCCTTCCATCTACTGGTTCCTCGTCATCAACTCTCTTATCGGCGTCTTTCTCGCCATTGCTCTCTGCGGTATATTACTCAGTCATATATTTCTCGTTTGCCCGTGCGCTCATATGTCTTAATAGAATGTCTTAATAGCGTAGCGGTAACGTCATGATGTTATAAATGGCAGATCCTGAGGTGAATTGAACCCTCGTGGGTTCGAATCCCAGCAGCGCTGATCTGAAAGTAAAATCTCGGACATTCACTGGACTGGTTACACGGAAAATGGACTAAATTGCCTAACGGTTTAAACATGTGAGAATGAAAGTGATAGATATCAACAGGGTTGATTATTCACTATAATGCGTGTTTACTTCTTTACTTTTTACTACCTGCGCTCGTAGTAAAAGCAATGCCTAATCATACTTATTTCTACACGGCGCGGGATCTAGGCAGTAGAGTGTAAGTAACATGCAAAAAAATGTGTACGCCTACATAGAATGATTTTGATCCAACTAGTCCGGCAAAATTCTGGTAAAATAAAAAAACGAGTGAATAATGGCATTCTATGAAGACGATTTATAATGCACATTTTCTTGATCCTATCTTTCTCCGTGTTGCCAGAGGAAGGGTTATTGCTAGCTTTAGGTTAACCTTCAGAGCTCTCTGAATCAATCTAGGAACTCAGGAGCAATGTGGACTAAATGGCTAAATATGACATATAGTTATAGAGGTTACAAACAGGCATACAGCGAGGAAAATAGAGCACAATATCTGATATTAAGTAGTCTGAAATGCACTTCTGTAGCCTACTGTGCCATATATCAGCTACGTAATTATCCCTGTACATTTATATATATATATATATATATATATATATATATATATATATATATATAGGCCAACTCTTGTTACATTCGCTTTCAGATTATACGTAGGCCTAATTTGTAAAAACAATTTTTGTAAAGGCACATTAATACAGTAACCATTATGTATACCTGTAGGCCTAGTCTGTATATTACGCTTAGTATAATATACTATCTGTATTATATATCTGTATTTTATATATTTGTATTTCTTATTTTGTATCTTATATATTTATATTTCGTATATTGAATGTCTCAATAGCGTAGGGGTAACGTCATGAAGTTTTAAATGACAGATCCTGAGGTGAATTGAACCCACGTGGGTTCGAATCCCAGCCGCGCTGATCTGAAAGTAAAATCTCGGATATTCATTAGACTGGTTTTACGGAAAATGGACTAAATTGCCTAACGGTTTAAACATGTGGTATTGGAAGTGATAGATAACAACGTAGTTGACCATTTCACTAAAATGCAAGTTTACTATTTACTATCTTTGTATATGTAATTTTCAGACGTACAACCGATACTGTTAACCTTGTGGGACAAACATCGCCTAAAAGAACCCATTATCCACTCACAGCACGCGCTGTGGGCTTTAGGCTTGGCACTGGGACCACTGGCGATAGTTCATTTACTCGACAAATCTCTCAACACTTCATCTCTAGGTCCGCAAGGCAGCAAAATCTGGAACACATCGGAAACCTGGAACAATCTCTCATCAGAAACTTTCAATAAGACTATACCTGGGAATATTGTTAGCGAAGATGCGACTGCAGCTAGTCAAACAGCATATAACGGTTTGGTTCAGTATGCTTACTTAGCCTTGGGGCTGCCACTGGTTGTGCCCTCCATATGTCTTACAGTCTTCGTTCTTTCGAGGAAAAATAGTTTTCTGCGAACAAGACAAAGCAAGACAGAAGCAGAAATAAAGCCGGAGGTAGAAAACTGTAATTTAAGTAAACAACATAGATATGTTATTTACACACTACTAGCATTGTTCATCTTCTTCTTTACGGTTGTTCAGCTGGTGCCACACGGTTTTTTTACACTCTTCACTACTACTCTCTTAAACTGGAAAGTTCCAGAAAATACGATAATCAATACGGCATACTTCGGATCGCTGTGCGCTGGCCGACTGGCGGGGATTTTATTATCCGCCTGGATTAGACAGTCAACTCTGTTAAGTATCAACCTTACAAGCGCCTCTCTGGCAGTCATCTTGTTGCTGTTCTCCACCCGTCACAGTCTGGTGGTATGGTTTGGAGCAGTACTGCTAGGGTTTGGTCTGTCCACTGTTAACGGCGCCATTATACTGTTTGTAAACGAGCAGACGAGAGTTACAGCCAGAGTCATGGCGATGACGATGATAATGACGGGGATTGGAGGAATGATTGGACCTCTAGCTGTGGGGCAGCTGTTCAACCTCACCCCAATGTGGATGACGTACATACTCACAGCTGCTATCATCATACTCATTCTTATTTATATTACGATGAGGTTAGTGGCAGCGAAATGTGGCAGAGAATCATCTAGGACTGGCGTGATAGACAGTAGCACGTGATTTATAATAGGACGAGTGTTTAGACACATGTCGCCCTACACACACGGAGCCAATATAACATTGTCCAAGATTTAATGATGGTCTGATCAAGGAAGTAATTATGCCGCTATTTAAACTAATAGGATGAACGTAAACCATATCAGTATAACTACTGCCATATATTCTGAATGTGCGAAACGCTTTGTTCAAGATGAGTACAATGAAGTGAAAGTGAGAGAAAGTAGAAGTGACGGAGAGAGAGAGAGAGAGAGAGAGGGAGAGGGGGGCGCGGAATGAATGTGACAGTGTATTCCTGATGGGAAAGTCTATTTGACGTGAAACTCCATTCATTAACACAACAGTGCAACGTTGTACGGTCATCAAAAGAATCAATTGTCAATCAAGTTCCTGGCCACCCCTAACATCAGCTATGTTAACAGATGAACTAAAAGCTGAACATGAGAGACGAATAACGCAGATACTGCAACGTAAAGCAGCGTCATCAGCCCTAACGAGACTGGTATATACTGAGATATGTTTAGGTCATGCAACATTGATTGAGGCACTCGACACACTAGTGTCATTTCAATAGAACCTGCTTCTAATACACGCCATACACCCGCACCATGTGCGTACCATTCAAGCACGCACATCAAAGTGTTCGGTTGATATTCCGTTACATTATTATAAAAGCCACATTTAACGTCTGGTTTCCAATCATTGACGACACTGTCAGAAACGGCTCAGCTGAGATTCGAATAGATGCCTTTCTGCTGCTTCTCAGGCAAGAGAACCATCCATTCGTCCAATCAGCCAATATCAATATTGCAATCTTAATTTGTCAAAAGACATCAATTCAAGTCTCATAAACAAACAGGTCTAAACAGTCTAACGTCCTCAGCTTCACTACAACAGATCATTCTGTTCTACCGCTACACCAGGGCTACATATTATTGTGGCAACAACATAGTCTCTGTAGCATGTTCTCAAGATAGTCACTAGCTTAATCTACCAGCATAGTCCTCATCCTATCCACTACCACTAGCCTGTGGCTGCAGCTGCTGCGCTGCTGGCTGCAGCTGCTGGGCTGCAAGCTGCTGCTGGGCTGCAAGCTGCTGCTGCTCGACAGCTTGGCTCATCCAATCAGGAGCTGCGGAGCTGATCTTCTCTATAATGCTGTTTACCTGAAAGCATAGGCTCTGAATCTGCTTGTCCCAGCTAGGCAGGGCTTCTTGTGCTGATAACACAATACAATACAGTATAACACAATACAAAATACAATACAGTATAACACAATACAATATAGCATAACACAATACAAAATACAATATAGCATAGCACAATACATAATACAATACAGCATAACACAACACTGTGCAATACAACATAGCATAGTGTTGTGCAATACAACATAACACAATACTGTGAAATACAGCAAAACACAACATTGTGCAATACAACATAACACAGAAAATATTACATTACAATACGTGTAAATAAAATACAATACAACAACAGCATAACAACGAGCCAGGATTCTTTTACAGCTTCAATATATCAAAATATGATATGATAGGATACCACATAATACACACCAGCATTAAATACATTAAACTGATATGATAGGATACCATAAAATACAAAATCGCATAAATACACAACAGTGATATGATAGGATAAAATAAAATACAAAATAGCATAAAATACATGACAATGTATTTCATTACAATGCAATACATTGCTGTAGAACATAATAGAATCATTCAGACAAGCTTGGTAAGGTTTCTGGCACCCTATAGAGGAGTGGAATGCAACAATGAATACTAATAGAATAAAATAAATAGAAACCACAGTTTACATGATCATAGCGAGCTTAGTACAAACCTTCAAAGTGAACGATCTCAGAAATCTGATCAATGTGTCCATTCATTCTACCCTCCGTTATCATCTGAGAGGCTATCTTCTCCGCCTAATCAATCAATCAATCAAACAATCAATTAATCAAGCAATCAATCCATCAATTAATACACCAATCACCTTTTTAATCAATTAATTTCTGCTATGAAATATATCCTTACATCCAACCATCTCTAAATGATTATAATAAATCTGAAAGCTATTGCCATCAATAAATGATGCTAATGCCATAAAATTACTCAAATTGATAATTATCAGCTAAGTTTAACTGGTTGATTCATAGTATCTTATTCATTTAGTGCTACCTTCATTCAGTTTATGACCTAGAGATCATGTATAAGTAAAAAAAAAATATTATTTAAACAGGCATTATAGTGAAATGATCAACTATGTTGATATCTATCACTTTTTTAATACCACATGTTTAAACCGTTAGGCAATTTAGACCATTTTCCGTGTAGCCAGTCCAGTGAATGTCCGAGATTTTACTCTCAGATCCGCGCGGCTGGGATTCGAACCTACGAGGGTTCAATTCACCTCAGGATCTGTCATTTACAACTTCAAGACGCTACCCCTACGCTATTAAGACATTCTAGTAAAGCCAAGTACAATACAAAAAATCCCTCCTCAATACTTCATTCTGCTAACAACACTGTACGGTGACGTACTGAACTTGTTCTCATGCACAGTTGTGACAATTGGAGAGCTCAGTCTTGAAATAAGGATAACTATCAGCGACAGACTGTTGACTTGTGGGGAGCTCAGTCTTGATCTAAGGATAACTATCAGCGACAGACTGTTGATTTGTGGGGAGCTCAGTCTTGATCTAAGGATAACTATCAGCGACAGACTGTTGACTTGTGGGGAGCTCAGTCTTGATCTAAGGATAACTATCAGCGACAGACTGTTGATTTGTGGGGAGCTCAGTCTTGATATAAGGATAACTATCAGCGACAGATAGTTCCAATGTTCAGAGTTTGAGATAAGCGTAAGAAGAACAAACCGTAGCGGCGGGTATCGTTAGAAGAGTGTAAGAAGAACAAACCGTAGCGGCGGGTATCTCTAGAAGAGTGCCGAGCTCATCGAATGAGATGTTGTTGTAGAGTTTGCTGGCTGAGAGCAGGTTGTGCTCTATCACAGCGCGGCCCAGTATCGTCGAGCCTGCAACAGTTAGAATTAATCAGTATCAGATGCTAACGACAAAAAGCTGGTAAAAAAACGAATGTTAACGACAGTTTCCTCACTCGAAAGTGATGTTAGTAACGGGCGAGCCGAGGATTTGAACCCCGCACATACTGATCCGCGGTCAAATATCTTACCGACATCGCAACTGGTACCAGCCCAAAGCCCAAAATCATACAATTCTTGCAAATCTCTAATTTGAAAGATTACATATTTAAATGAACGTTTTCCTGCTTAATTTAAATTATTTGGCCAATTTCAGAGATGATTAGTTGAAAATGCCAAATATCGACCGTAAATTACTTAAACGTATGCCCATAATTATGAACCACTGCGGACATGCTGCAGAAAATAACTGAAATGCTGAGTAGTTAAAGGTTGCATTAGCCAATAGAAGGTAGAACGTAATAAAGCAGTTCAACGGCCATTACCCTATCCAAGGCTGACGGTAGTAAAGTCATAAGTGTGACAAGCGTTGAGAAACGAAATAAAGGCATATGATGAGCAGACACAGTGATGGTACGAATGTCTTAATAGCGTAGGGGTAACGTCATGAAGTTTTAATGACAAATCCTGAGGTTAATTGAACCCTTGTGGGTTCGAATCCCAGCCGCGCTGATCTGAGAGTAAAATCTCGGACATTCACAGGACTGGCTATACGGAAAATGGTCTAAATTGCCTAACGGTTTAAACATGTGGTTTTAAAGTGATAGATATCAACATAGTTGATTATTCACTATAATGAGTGTTTACATTTACTTACTTTACATATGGAGATAGAGAGACAAGAAAAAGATGAGAGAGACACATACATACAGAGAGAGAGACAGAGAGAGAGAGAGAGATATGGATGGCACAGGCGCTTAGATTAGATCACAAAAGGAACCAACCATCAGAGGTGAGAGCTTTCTGATGAGACTGCAGCATTTCACTGAACTCCTTCAACTCGTTGCTTCTTATGATGCGGTCTAAATACCTGTAGCAAGCACAACAACACTTCCATCAGCACCACAGTCACAACATAAAGAGCTCTCCCTAGCTCTCACTATAATGAGTGTTTACATTTACTTACTTTACATATGGAGATAGAGAGACAAGAAAAGAGCTCTCCCTAGCTCTCACTATAATGAGTGTTTACATTTACTTACTTTACATATGGAGATAGAGAGACAAGAAAAAGATGAGAGAGACACATACATACAGAGAGAGGGTTCTAGGGTTCTGCCAAGTGGCAGGTCCATGGTAAATATTACAGCTCAATATCCACTCTTGAAAAATCATAAATAATATGACGTTATGACGCTCAGAGTTACTTCAGACAGATAGAAAGACTGACAGACAGATCAAGTCGTTATGACATTGTCTAATTAATTAAGTGATGTTTACTTCCAACACTTGTCTTTAATATATAAGTTGATTTCTACATTTAAGCACTCTTCTATGATTGGCAATTTTAAGAAAATAAGAGAACGCTTCCAGACTTAAAGAGAAAGAGAGAGAGATACTTGTAGACATGTGCAGAGAGAGAGAGAGAGAGAGAGAGACAGAGAGAGATACTTATAGACATGAAGAGAGGGACTAACATCTTCTCTAGTATTCCATATATAGGCAGCTGTTGACATCTCTCGTCCTTGAACAACGTCGCTAGCATACGAGATCTCTGTTGTCCTGGACAAGCAATCAATCAATCAATCAACCAATCAATCGATCAATCAATCTATCGATCAATCAATCAATCAATCCATCAATTATTCAACCAATCCATCAATCAATCCATTGATCAATCAATCAACCAATCCATCAATCAATCAATAAACTTAAGCAAAGACTCTGCTTCAACATCCTAGTTTGGCTTCATATTCTATACAACAAAATAGTCTAGTACGTTTCAAGAGTCCATATCTATAGCGTCATCAGATGAGTCAGTGTCTTCATGTTCTCATAATTATAATCAATACTTTCATGATTAAATAAAATGTATTTAAATGAATTAGAGATGCAGTAAGCATTAAACTAAGTAATTGTTTCACACTAAGTTCATTTATTGAGAGACAGAAAGCATAAAGTAGAACGATCAAACTTTGTCTGCACTGAACTATAACCCTCAAAACGACATAAATGCTTCTACATGATTTTCTCGTTAAATGTATATTTTGACTATCTGCACTGGTCACCTCTTACGAACATGTGTCAAACACCTTCAGCTGCAGCACAAGTGCAGCGCAGCACAGGTAGATAGCAATAGATAGTAGATATCATCTTCATCTTCTAGCGCATTGCCTAACTGCAGGTCCATGGCATAAAACTCTTCCAACCAGTTCTATTCTCATCCTACCCTTTCATCTCTTTATATTAATTTATTATTGTATTAATTTATTTTATATTTGATTAATTTATTATTTTATTATTTATTTTATATTTGATTAATCTATTATTTTATTATTTTATTTTATATTTGATTAATTTATTATTTTATTATTTTATTTTAAATTTTTTTAATTTATTATTTTATTTTATATTTGATTAATTTATTATTTGATTAATTTATTATTTTATTTTATATTTTATTAATTTATTATTTTATTTTATATTTTATTAATTTATTATTTTATTTTATATTGTATTAATTTATTATTTTATTTTATATTTTATTAATTTATTTTTATTTTATTTTATTTTATTAATTTATTATTTTATTTTATATTTTATTAATTTATTAAGAATGATCCAGCATCTTGGACTGCCTGTAACTCACTTCCCTTGCATTCTATCCTCTGTCATATCTCTCTGCAAACCATCCCTTGTAAATGTATAACATTATATATAACACAATTGATACCGTCATAAGATAATAAGGTCTTAGACGACCATACCAGAGGACGCGAGATCAATTCTCAATAGAGCCGATCAGAGAACAAAATCTCGGACGTTCACAGGAACCGGTATAAAAAAAGAAAGTAAACACGCATTATAGTGAAATGATCAACTATGTTGATATCTATCACTTTTAATAACACATGCTTAAACCGTTAGGCAATTTAGACCATATTCCATTTAGCCAGTCCAGTGAATGTCCGAGATTTTATTCTCAAATCAGCGCGGCTGGAATTCGACTTAAAAAATAAAATTAAAAAAATAAAATTTAAATAAAAAAAATTAAAAAATAATAAATAAATAATAAATAAAAAGGTAAAATGTAGTTTAAACACTAGCTACCAAAATGTCTAAACAAGTTGTGTGTAACGACTGCTCCAATCAGCACTAACCGGCGGAAGCGAGGATGGTGCAGACGATGGCATTACGTAGAGCGGTGACTCTTTCCTCTTCCGCTATGATCGTCTTGAACGAAAGCTCATTGTATCTCTGGGCGGCCTCGATGAACTTGCGCCTGAAGTCGAGCACTCGAGCATAGCAGGCCTTGTAGTGCATCTGTAGGTCATCCTTCGTCGAGTCAGCCTGCAGCAGAGAGGCTCGGTTAATGTAAGCCTCGGCCTGTACTGGGTCCTCATCCTCCAGGTAGAGCCGAGCCACCTTCAGGTACGTCTCTAACTTGTAGTCGTTAGAGTACTGTCTGCTCACACAACAGTCTAGACACATCACACCAGTTGTGGCCATCGGATGATTGGCTGACACACAGCATGTATTTAGTAATACTACTGCATTTTGCAAAAGATAGGTATTTTTTAACTGCTTGATTGATAGATTGAATGATTGGCTGATTGACATATACATTATACTATGATTGCACAAATAATCCAAAGATGTAACTTAGTTATGTCTTCACAACAACTGGCAGTTTACTGGATGGATATCAAGCACTAGTATTGACAGTTTCTCACTTTTGAGCGGTCTCAAGGGGAATTCCCACCAGTATGTTAGCAGCCTCTCTCCAGTTCTGTTCCCTCTCATACACAGCAGCCAACTGCTGACGTATCATTCCTACCTGTTTTCATCAATTAACCAATCAATCAATCTCTATCTGTTTACATCAATCAATCAATCTCTCTCTCATACACTGCCGCTAGCTGCTGACGTATCATTCCTACCTGTTTACATCAATCAATCAATCAATCAAGCAATCAATCAATCAAGCAATCAATCAAATCAATAAATAAAAATCTAAAATGCAAATCTAAAAGAGATGGAATTTTTGTTGCTATAGAGACGACTTCAAGTAGATATTAGAAGTAGCAAGCTTACAGCCCAAACTTACATTACTAGAGATTTTTAGAACTCTTCTGAGTTAATCCATCAATTTATCACTCTGCCAATCAGTCATCAAAATAATTCAGTTCTGTCCCATTTCTTACATTTGTGGCTGATAGCCTGAGACAGTTGTATAACTTAAGATGTTGCCACTATCTATCACTTGAAACAAAAATAACATATTTTAATTGACAAAGATAACCCATCATCAATATTAATTAAAAAACCATTAAAAAGTCCTTAATGATTGGCTAAATCTGAAAGTGACAATGTTAATGTCAGTTTCATCTCCCGAATGTCATACCAGTAAGAGACAAGTTCAGGATTTGAACCCTCACATACTGATCCTCAGTTGGATATCTTAATGATAACGTCACTAGCTTATCAAGGCTTATATCAAAACTCTCTGCATGGTGAATTTGATCTTGACTCGAACGTTTTATGTGACAGTGGGTTTTCCAAAGTGAGAAGATTTACAGAAGTGAGAGTCCGGCTGGAGTCAGTGGCGATATCAGTAAGATACTCGACCGCGGATCAGTATGTGCGGGGTTCAAATCCTGGGCTCACCCGTCACTGACATCGCTTTCGAGTGAGGAAACTGACGTTAACATTAGCTTTACCAGCTTCTTTACCAGAACTTTGAGTAACAAAGATGTCAAAGTCAACTTTGCGCCGCGAACCTGTTCCTCGAAGGATACGACGCGAGGCTGAACTTTGTCGAGAGTGAAGAGAGCGACTTGCTTGCTCACGTCATCTGACAAGAGCTCAGAGAGACTGGTGCAGAATTCTGTCAGGATTTGTCTAGATACCACCAGGCTTACGTTCTCATTCACCACTGAAAACAATCGAGCACTTTCTTTTAGCCTATTATTACTATTGAACTCTTTCTGTAATGTAGTCTCAAAGACCGAGTTCGGCCGTGCCACTGCAATATAAGTTTTCGTTGTTAATAATAATAATAATAATAATTTCATTGGTCAATGCAATCAGTCAATCAATTTCGATAGCCACCATGATTATTCAGCTATCATATGAATCAAAATCAAAGTATGTCGTTTATTCCGTGACAATCAGAGAGGACACACAGTGTCTTATCTAGCTGACAACCACAGGAAGTCTTCTTCTAATACACTGCCTAATGGCCAGTCCATATAACTCTTCTAACCAATTCTCTCCTCAGTCTTCCTTTTTATCTCTATATATGAATTTGTTCACCTAGTCATAAGCAGAATCCCAGAAGAATAATGCTATATCAAAACTAAAGTAATCGATGATTTAAAAATCCACACGTATGTCGACATGAAGAGGAAAACGGAAGACAGAGAAGAGCGGATGCGCTATATACCATGGACCTGCCAGTAGGCAGTGCACTATGAGAGAGATATATGAATTTGTTATCAGATCATCCAACATCAACATCTCCTGTCTTGGTTTTCCTCTACCTCTTTTCTGTTACATTCTTCCTTTACATCCTTTAGCAAACCATCCCCTTACAGTAAACCATATTGAGCTTTTCTTTCTATTTCTTATCACATTTATAAACTGTCTATCTGTACCGACTCTTTCAAGAACTTCTTCATTTGCAATTTTGTCCGTCTAACTAATCTTCTCCATCCTTCTCCATAACCACATTTCCAATGCCTCTTGTTTGCTGATATCTTCTTTCATTTATGTCCACATTTCACATCCATACAGATGTGTTGAACTCATGTTTTCACAATCTTTATCTTTGTGTATTTTCTAATGTCTTTTGCAGTAGTTCTTTTCTCTTTCTGAAAGCCTCCCTCATCTGTCAATTCTAAATTTTATTTCCGTTTCACACTCCCCATCATCTGTGATAATTCTGCCAAAATACTTTAAGCATCTTACCTGTTACCATCCCAATATATTCAAAGTAATATTTACATCCCCGTGATTCCTAGACAATCTCATAACCTTTATCATTTCATATTAATCTTCATGCCATACCTCAATGCTGTGACATCCATCTATAACCCTTTGCAGTCCTGCTTCCACAGGGATAATAATAAAAAGGACTTCGGGGGATGTTTTGTATTGCCTTCCTTTGTTTCAGTTTTAAAGTACTCATATATATGATACATTGACTCATAACTCATAGTACATGATACATTGTTTGCTACTCCTGTATATATTTCCTATATATATGATACTTAAAGGATAATTCAGTTGAACTATGAGCTCAAATATTTTCCAAAACATCGGCTTACAGGAATTTCTTCTTCAAGATAATCTAAGTGTAACTGACTTTTATATACATATACAGTATATACTTTAGAAAAATTTAATTTTGAGAAATTTAATATATAACTCACCCGATTCTACAAACGCCTTTAGACTTTCTATAAGTTCCTGACCTTGAAATGACAGAACTGACTTCAGAATAGCTCGGTACCTACAAAAATATGTTATGCTTTGCATTTATTTAGTTATGTGCACACATTTTAACAATATTAAAAGATTTGAGCACAGAGCTACTATGATTTTATTGTGATATATTGAACTGAGACAGTATGTTTTTCTTAATGACATTAGCTGCAAAACAAATCAAAGAAAGTTGTGACAGTAATTGTAGAAGAGTTTCAGGGAAATTAAAGAGTACATCTTTCTAGCTCCATTGTTAGGAAATCCAATTAAATGCGAATAAATATAATTTATTTTCACACCCAAGGAAATATGTCTAAAATATGTCTAATAAATATGTCTAGTACATACTGTAAATAAGAAAATTCTGAAAGTTGTAAGTCAGGAAAACTACATAGCTGCAATAAATAACCAAAACTTAAAAATTTCCATTCTGTTTCCTGTAGAGGTTACACAGCAGGCAATAATTTGCATTTAATTGAAGCAAAGTATGAAAAAAACATGTTTGTTTGAACGAAACCATTAAAAATCCGTTAGCAAGCGAAAGTTGAATCAAGGCAGAATAGATTAATGTTTCGACTAACTTTTAACCACAAAGATTTTACAGAATTAAAATATAATACGACATGAACAAGTAAATACTTTTCTGTTCGATCTTTTTGCGAGGAGGCGGCCCCACTGTTGGCTGAGGCGAGAGTCGCTAGTTGTTGTCTGATATTGTTTACATTTTCCGTCGCCATTTTTCTTTTTTGGGATTTTCCAAATAAGAAATCTCAGTAAGAGTGGATCTGTGATGTATTTGTTGTTTTCAAAGTGTTTTAAAAGTGTTATTGTAGAGCGTCGCTAAGTAAGTAAGTCTAAGGCTAAAGCTAAGGTTAACGTCTGTTTCCTCACTCGAAAGCGATGTCAGTGACGGGCGAGCCCAGGATATGAACCCGCATCAACTGATCCGCGATCGAGTTTCTTACCGACTTCGCCACTGGCTCCAGCCAGTCCCACATTTTGTAAGATGAAAAGTCGTCGGCGACTACGATAAGATTGGAGCGAAATGAATTCAAGTTGAGTAAAAGCAAAAAAGTTTAAGTCGATGTTAAGGTTTGATTTATCTCTCAAAAGCGATATCCAGCACACTGCTCCACAGATCTGGAATTCTATTAAATCTCTTCCTTCCACTTTGCGCAACCCCTCATCTCCTACAAAAGATCCTTTCCTTCTGCATGAAAAGTTTCATAGTCGGGTGATGACTTTTCTCCTTGACCTCTCCAATTCAACCATTGCACAGGAACTGAGACCAACACGTAAACCTCCATTCCACTAATACCCTTCGTCGGACTGAACTCCCGGATTTTGGCTAGCACTATTTTTGGACCCCATACTCTGCTCATCGGATTGGATTTCACACTATAGTGCTCAATGTTGTCATAGACGACAGTAGCACTCTAATTCTGTTGTATTTGTTTCTATCAGCGATACCCAGATTTGAACCGACGCATGCAACAAGATTAACAGTCGGACATCTTACCGACATTGCCACTGGCTCCAGCCAAAAAAGGTCGAAATTATAGGCCTATTGAAGGTCTAAAATGATCTATGCAAATGGTTAATTGCCAATTTGGGTTAAAACGTGTAATGTCGCAATCTAAATAAAATACCGCTTCGGCGCTATTTTATTTAGATAATCCTTGCGACCAGCGCCTAATTCCATTTTTCTTCGGACTGATTTTGGAATCTGCATCTTCTTTTTTGGACCTTCTCTTTGCTCGCCGACTTGATTTTGTCTCAGTAGTGCTCGATGTTGTCATTGATGACTGTAGCACTGTAACTGTAAGTATTATTACAGTCAAGACCGGTAATGAATGAAGGACTAAACTGCCTAACAGTTACAAGTAGTAGAAGTGCTGGATATCATCATGAATGATCAGTTTGACGTAGTATATCTGAAGTTCAGGATGATTTAAACTCTGCTACACAGAGTTTAACTCACGACAGCTGACTAGGAATTAATCAGGAGTTTTTATTAAACGCACTGACGTCCCTGACATTGTACTGACGTCCCTGACATTGTACTGACGTCCCTGACATTGTACTGACGTCCCTAACATTGTACTGACGTCCCTAACATTGTACTGACGTCCCTGACATTGCCTTATGGTGAGGCACCGGAAGTTTAATTCTTATTCATAGATTAAATTCTTACCGACTGATTAAGAGTTGAAGACTACTATGGAAGTAAGGCGCAATGCTGGATTAAGACTCGCTAATACAGATGCAAGACTAGGTACTACAACTGCCCAGGGGACGTAACTTATCATCATAGTCAATCAATCACTGAAGTATAGCGTAACTCGTAGAAAACTTTTCACAGCAACGAAACTGTCGTATCAGATATAAGTGTATTAAATTACGCTACAGAACATACGTGCACACAACATAAATACAATAAAGTGATAAATTAATTAGATCGAACATTGTAACATGTCTCATGCGCTACACTGCATCCACAGTACAATCACTGCATTACTCAGTCTATATGATGTTCTGCTCAATGGCAGGCAGAAAGCACACACGTTTCCAGCTCACGAAACGTTATGTTAACAGAGTTAATATTTGCTTAGATACAGCCAAATAGAAATAATTAATACAACAATTTGATGCTGTTATTATCTCTGTGTAGTATTGGTTGATTTGATAATAATACTGTAAGTCTTCTGAGTTTATCTTTGTCATAGGATGAGTGCGAGGCTGTTAAATCTCTTACTGAGAACACAACCTGTTAATAAGAAAAAAGTGAGAGAAGAGTGAAGCCTTTGTTACACTGCGTTAATACAACTCACATTCAACAGCATCTTTCATTCAAGACAATATGACTACCATTCAATAGCATCTCTTCAGATCCATAGAAACATCAGATAAAATTAAATAGACGTTAGAAACCACTATTATCCAAATACTGCTGCTGTCATCGTTGCTTTAGAGTTGACTAAGGTTGTCGTTAATATGTCGCTAAACATTCCAATCATTCATTTTAAACCAGTCAGAGGTATTGCGTAATGCTTATCAAACATTAAAAAAAAGAAAGTAAATACTACAGATAGAACGAGCGCAACGCATTCGTGGGAACTTTTGTAACAATCTTGAAGTATTGGTCTCCTCAATGCATTAGTTTCAGCTAATTGTCTTGTTGTTGTTGCTGCTTAAATTCAGTTAGTAGTGTTACTATTGTTGTTGTTGCTTGGTTGAACGTAGGGCTTCCTCAAAACTATCATCTTGTGTTTCACTCTCTCCCACTGATGAAATCTGTCTCTACAATCAATCAACCAACATCTAAATAAACCAATCAATCAATCAACCAACATATAAATAAATCAATCTAACCAATCAATCAATCTATCAATCAGTCAGTAAGTTCATCAGTCGGTTAACCAGTCAGTCACTAAATTAATTAACCCATTAATGCCTACGATCCAATATATATGGGACGCTTGCAAAACCTATGCACAAAATAACCAATTCAATTGCGTTTGTCAAAAAGATTATACAGCAATGTTGTAGGATATTATTAAAGACACTTAATAAATAAATGACAAAATAAAACGTCTCATCGCTCCAGTTCTCAGGCATAAATTCTCCATCTTGTTCTCATTTTGCAAAGAATGATATTCGAACAGTAAATATGCTAAAATTCATTACTTGGAAACCTAATTCTAAATATTTTTTGCAGATAGTTCTACTCCTAGATGCCCTTAAAAATGTGTTAATTATCAAAATATTGTTGGTTTAAATTTTCCAGAAATTATTTTTACACTTTCGTGCGTCCCATATATGGGATTGTAGGCACGAATACACACGGTTTGACATATCATTGTAAAATGATATAACTCTGTTGCTATCGTATAGATATCAAAACTTTTCAGTATACGCTACTATACCACTCAGAAATGGTATTTTTACTTTTTTATGAATTACTTTCAAGCGATAATTTGACTGTTCAATAAGGTAGGCCTATCTGCCGTGTATTAGTGTATTACAGCACGGATACATGCAGTATAAATGTGAGAGCAGAACTTCTACCACGGATTGTATACCGACTCTACTATGACAACATGCTTACCCATCTAAAGCATATAGTTGCGTTATCTACAACATGTATTGATATTGTAGTGGAATTGGTGCAACAGGCCCGTACAGTAAGTGTATTGCAAACTAATACACCTTATACACTCCAAAATTTGATACTAATAACAAGTCTGAGATACTGTGGACTGATAGGACTTCCTATAGTAAGTGCCAAAAATAGAGCATTTGATTTTTTGTCGTGTTGAGCAGAGCTAGGCACTTTACAGGATTGTTGGAGCACATATTGCCCATAAAATTATTTAAATATGTGCCAGACTCTTAATTCTTAGTTGCCTATATTGATTTGATGTCTCAAATATAATAATATGGTGTCTAATGAGCAATTAACTCGTCACAAGCGATGCTTGAAAATACGCGTGCAGTCGTGCCTACGATCCCATATATAGGACGCATATATTTTAAAGATATTTTACACAAAAGCGAAAAAAAAAAGAAAATACCACCTGATCCCATTATTGTGACCCTAAAGACATGTCACCAACAAAACTTGTGGAGAAAAGAAAAGGGGCATTAATGGGTTAAATGATAACAATTCAATCAATAAAAATGGCAATCAATCAATCAATCAATCTATCTATCTATCTTTCTATCTATTTATCAAACAATCATGAATAGCGTATTAAATGCTGTGATTTAAAACTGGTGAAATTAATTCATTACTGCATTATTTGCATCTAATCATAATTAAATAGTTCCATCATACAAAATGAAATTAATAAAAACAATTGCCAACGGATAGAGAATAGCACAAATACATAGCTTATAGCCAAGCATGACAATCATTGTCATACACATAAATAACATTACACATTACAAGCACCTTACAAATGCTGCATTAAAATATCATAGAAATTCTAACTAATGTACGACGGTTGATATTTATAGATTTCATAACGAAATCTAAACTACAAAGAATGCATAGCTCAGTGTGCAAAGCAACAGACAACATAATACAATTTTTAACGACTGTTCTTCAAGTCATCGGATCAACTCCTGGTCAAGCCGATCTGAGAGAAAAATCTTAGCCATTCAAATGACTATGAGGTGTTTATGGACAATTAACAGAAGTTTATTAGAACCAAAATAAATATAAAAATCTAGGAGAAATCACAGCACACAGACACGTCATGCGAAGAGCTCTGACATCTAAATTACGAATATCAAATAGAAGCGTTACAACAACTGCACTAAATCATCACCAGGCCATGGAGCTGAGATCAAATCCCTACCTAACTCCAACCATTACTGAGCTCTACATCGTTAATATTACTAACAAATGAAGTAAAAAATTCATGTGTCATGTCATTCCATGACACGAGTCAAGTCATTCTATGACGCGTGTCATGTCACTCTATCACGAGTGTCATGTCACTCTATGACGCGTGTCATGTCACTCTATGACGCGTGTCATGTAAATCTATGACACGTGTCATGTAAATCTATGACACGTGTCATGTAAATCTATGACACGTGTCATGTCACTCTATGACGTGTCACGTAAATCTATGACACGTGTCATGTCAGTCTATGACACGTGTCATGTCACTCTATGACACGTGTCATGTCAATCTATGACGCGTGTCATGTCAATCTATGACACGTGTCATGTCACTCTATGACACGTGTCATGTCAATCTATGACACGTGTCATGTCAATCTATGACACGTGTCATGTCAATCTATGACACGTGTCATGTCAATCTATGACACGTGTCATGTCAATCTATGACACGTGTCATGTCAATCTATGACACGTGTCATGTCAATCTATGACACGTGTCATGTCAATCTATGACACGTGTCATGTCAATCTATGACACGTGTCATGTCAATCTATGACACGTGTCATGTCACTCTCTATCTGGCACCATTCTATCAGCATCCACTGGACTAGCACTTCCAGAAATTTTCTAAATAGTAGGATCCAGAAACAAACTCGTAATTCAAACAACAAATAGCGCAGAACTGTTAGATATACATTGTAGATTAGCAAGCAAAGCTGATACAGACTCAGAAAACACAGAGGAAATATCTACAGCATGCGGTTCACAATAAATTAAAAACTCGTTAGCAATCAATATAAGTTCTAATGGATATGTCTTCTTATAATCTAAGAGATCCTTCGTGACGGACTGATAGGTCTAAGATCTACAGCATGCACGTGCCTCTAGCTGTTAGAATTTTTGTAGTTTCAAGTACTCACATGTTCGGCCTATTTTAAAGTCTTTGCACTGGCTAAAGATTAAAGAGCGTATCGTTTACAAAACAGCTTCGTTAACCTACAAGTCCATCACCATCCCTGGACAAACTTGTATGTCTCACTTGATTAAAGTGATGCAGCCTGCTATTACTCGGTCTTCTATATTAATTACTCTTGTGAAACCTAGCTTACCTTCAGGCTCTAAGCTATCTAATCGTTCTTTCCAGCATGCTGCACCGCAGATCTGGAATTCTCTACCGTCCAATTCTTATTTTGAATCACATCGGCCTTTGCTTTTCTAGGAGCAGTTCCATAGGCAGTTGAAGCCCTATCTTTTCCATCTCTCTTTTACATCCAGTGTCTATGAGCAGCGACCTGCGCCTAAAGCTCCTTTTCTTTAATTCCCTTTACTTTGGACTGATTTTCTAGACTTGCACCGTTTCTGGACATTCCTTTTGCTCGACGGCTTGATTTTTGATTCAATAGTGCTCGATTTTGTCATTGATGACTGTAGTGCTCTAATTGTTGTTATTATTATTGTTATTAACACACACAACGGGGTATCGAATGTCTATAGCATGCAACTCTCACAAAGTCCATCAACTACTGGAACCTTAGAATATATTCCTGCAACCCTCCCTGTTTCCCTGCCCCCACTCCTAGTGTCGACCACCCCCTCTCCCAGTGGAGGAGCTGAAGATTTCCTCATCTCTCTCATCGAGAAGTCCCTCAGTCCTCCCGTAGCTCAGTCCAGTCGACATGTTCTGCTGGGAAGTGCTCGGAGTCAGCGTGGACTTGTAACAGAAACAGGTGGAGCAAGCGTCACGAGACATACAAACAAGCAGAGAGGCACACGCACTCGTAGTCTCATTGTAATTGGCTGGACCCAGTGGCGATGTCGGTAAGATATTCGACCGCGGATCAGTATGTGCGGGGTTCAAATTCTGGGCTCGCCCGTCACTGACATCGCTTTCGAGTGAGGAAACTGACGTTAAAATTAGCTTTACCAGCTAGTGAATGGTAGATCTACACATGACTTTTATCTCATCTAGATCTTATATATCTTTAGCTGCAAGTTAGCACGTGTCAATAGTGAGCTACATACCTGTTACATATGATGGAGGTGATATGCACGTTAAACTAAAACCGATTCTTAACGTAATCCTCAAATTCGAGGTTCAGTAGGTGCGGGGTTCGAAGCCTGGGTTCGCCCGTCACTGACATCGCTTTCGAGTGAGAAATTGACAGCTACTTGCTGTGGATTACCGAAGACATCTCAAAAAAGCAGCTACCATTTTAAGACATTAAAATCTTGTTAAACTTTATAGCAGCAAAAGGCCCACGTCAGATGTTTATACTTTATCTTCACACGCTTGAATTTTCAAAATTATATAATAAATAGTAATTTTAGTAATCCAGACTTATGTGTAATAGTAGTAAGAAAAACCAACGACTCCATTCTATATCGTGACATACAAAATGTTAAAAGTCTTTACAAGATTCTTTATATAGCCCACACCACACCACATCAACAAGGTGTAATGGTGGTGGGGCAATAGCCAATACACCAGCACAAAGCTGTATGTTTATTACCATACTGTTGAAAGAAACAAGCACTTAAGAAATAAATAAGCATAGAAAGCATCTTAAATATTCCAAGCTGTTACACCACAGCCCACTACACAAGCCGCATTGCCCTACAGCAGATACTGTGTCAGTCTAAACACTGACCTTAGTAGATGTCTAAGGCTTTTGAAAGTATAACTGCAAAAATATTAAAATTTAAAATCTTTATTGAAATTTAATTGTCGCTGGTTCATAGCTGTCAAACAGTAACCATTGACAAAAATTAATGCTAAGA
Source organism: Enchytraeus crypticus (assembly GCA_905160935.1). NCBI lineage: Eukaryota > Metazoa > Annelida > Clitellata > Enchytraeida > Enchytraeidae > Enchytraeus > Enchytraeus crypticus. The sequence continues at coordinate 599,161 of CAJHZI010000695.1, read as the reverse complement.
TATCAGCTACATAAGCTTAATAGAAATTTATACTTAGATATCGGTACATAACTGGAACCATAGCAAAAATTTTACAATGCCTAAGATTTTATTTTCGAAGCAAATTTTAACAGATTTTCGTGGTCAACAGATAAATCAGTTGCTAATTTGAAATGAGATAACAGGATTGCCGTTGAGTCTCAATTGTAGAAAACTATCTCCCTAGATAAAATAACCACACACATAATCTGGCCTTACACCAGGTCAAAGCACACTTATGCCTCCACTCATCTCTATCTTCCTTTTTCCTCTTCATGTCCACATACGAGTGGATCTTTAAATCATGTATAACATTCCTTTTGATATACCATTATTCTTGGGGGATTCTGCTTATGATGATCTGAGCTCCTATGCCTTCCTCAGCTTCGACTAACACTTACTGGGCAGGGGCGTCATTCCCTCAGAAAACAATCCTCTTTACCTGTAACTATCCTGTTTATCCAAATTTATACCTCTACTTTTAACAATTAGAGATACTTCTGCTTTTTATATTTTACTGCTTAAAATTCATTTAACCACTCACCTGCCACTGTTTTAACTTTTGTCATTTTAATTTCCGTTAATGACTGTAATATTAATTATAAATTAAGACATCATTTCCTTTCAAGAATTACTCAGAATAAGTTCCTGGAGCTTCTGGCTGCATGCTTGTAGGGTTAAATGTTGTGTGAAATGATTGAATCATTTAAATTAAATAAATTAAAAAATAAATTAGTTATTGGCGTAGTCTTTGTGAATGGTAGAATTTGTTGTTTGATAGAGAGAGCTTACTCTTGAGCTTGATATACTGAATAAGTACTTGTATATCTTGCATCTCCCAGTTAATGTGACGTAGCATTGCCTGTAGATAAGTTAGGAAGATACCTAACTAAGACCTGTTAGCCAACACAAAGCTATTTGAAGTCAGCTATATATAACTATGCAATAAAGAGAGGGAAAGAGAGAGAGAGAGGGAGATAGAGAGGGAGAGACGGAGACAGACATGTCTGTATATTGAATAATGAATAGAATGATGAACTGAATTCTTTACTTGATTGATTGTTGATTGACATGTTCTCTTTGCTGAATGTACTGTTGGCTTAGCTGTTTGATTAAGTGATTAATTGATTGAGGAGTGTTGATTGATTGATTGATTTATTAATTAATTGATGGCAGTTATTCAAGATGTATACATCAGCTGACCCGCCACCTGTTGAAATGATACGTAATCCACAGTTCCTAGGTTAACTCTCTCTCTGTCTCACTCTCTCTCTCTCTCTGTCTCACTCTCTGTCTCTCTAACGCTCTGTCTTTATCTCTCTCTTTCTCTCTCTCTCTTTCTCTCTCTCTCTGTCTCTCTCTGCCATATTATATCACATCAATTTTATATCATCTCAGTTATATTGTATTAATTAACTAGTAGTGAAGTAGTCCAATGTATTTCTGTGTTCTATTCCTCTGATGGGCTGATGCGGCAGAACATTCAGGAACCTTGTTGCAGGTTCTGATTGATATAAGATGTGCAGGATATTAAAGAGGACTACTAGCAGACAAGTAAAACAGCCCAATCTCAACAACAGCCCAATTTTTCTGCTTTGATATTCTTCACAAATAATTTTCAGAATTTCTGATGACCTATGACTTATTGGCTGGAGCCAGTCAGGCGAAGTCGGTAAGATTTATTCGACCGCGGATCAGTATGTGTGGGGTTCAAAGATCCTGGGCTCGCCCGTCACTTAGTCACATCGCTTTCGAGAATCTTTAGACTCAGAAACTACATATAAAAGAGATTAACAAACTAGTTTCAGACTCTCGCAGGGCCTGCCAGTTCTGCTTGAGTTCTTGTTTGAGCTCAACGATGGCCGTAATGCCGAGCTTTCTCTTCAGCTCCGTCGACTATTTAACTTGTGGGAACTCTCTGACTTGTGTTAAGTAGTCAAGCTGTGCTTAACTTCTCACATCATCAATTCTCTTGAAAGCAATTAAACGGGTCGGGATCGAATGGACTGATCAAATGACTCTGTCCCCATCATGTCATCAGTCAAACCCTATTTGCTGTTTTCCATTTTTTAAATCTTGTAGTAATTTCCCTGCCTAATGCTCACCAAGGAATGCCCTTTCTGCGTTGGTGTGGATCTTAGTGCTTTAGCGCCTTCTACACACGTTAGCACCGGTTGGTCAATTCTTCAAAAACCCGTCATAACGGGAGAACCTTAATTACTCTAGCTATGGAATAATTATGTAATAGAAAGGTTTAAAACACTGGAAGGTCTTTTAAATCCTGTTGTTCAGGGAATCCCACATCAAATATGCTATAAATTGATTCACCGAAACGATTTATACATTTTTTGTAGTATATATATCTTGTTACGTTAGCATTGGCTATACGTCTTTATAATACAAAAGCGCCAGAAGTTTACAATATTAGTCCTGTACTGACGTCCCTGACATCATTCCTGAATGGGGAAAAATCGTGAAACTTTATTGAATTATTATTGATTATATGTGCTGTTCTCTGTGTAGAGTTCAGGTTAAGCAAGGGGATCCAATAAATAAAAACTGCACGGTTTCAGAGCCATCTACTTTAAATTAATAAGACAGACTCCTGACATCTCGCCTATGGATGAGTATGAACCTCCCTACTGCTTCAACCTCTTAACTTAATTGTTGACCACACCGACTTCTAATGTCTGACCACATCGACTTCACTATGCCTTACTTATGACCTCATTTTTTCTTGATGCCGATACTTGTACCACAAAGCTTCTACTGTGCCGATATTGTGAACATACATGAAATACTGTGCCGAACTTGTGAAACACAACTTCTATTTGCCGATACTTGTAACCAACCCACTTCTACTGTAGAATACTTTGACCACACCCATTCTATGGCACCAAAATTATTTAATAATAAATTATCCTTAGCAAAGACTGCAGTATCTGACAAACTTAAATAGTAATTTCTGTATTTTTGATTGTGGAATAAACTAATAGAGGATTATAGAGTGGCCTTCATGAGGCTGAAAATCTGAAGAACCTGGTGAATAAGTGTAACTTGTTAATTTGACTGAATAAATATGCACTTGTTAAGAGAGACTAATTGTGTTAAGAATAAAATTGCCGTTAAGAAGAGTAATTGAAGTGCTATGATATCTTTAACTGTTTTCAAGTTTAATTAAGCGTTCTCCTTTAAATGACAAGTTTTGTTCAAACTGCATGCAGTCTCTGAGCTGTGAACGAAAGCTAAAATGTGTCTTTATGACTTTGCTATTGATCGTTTAGAAATTTCCATGCTGAAGTCCAGCTACAAATCACATTTGCTGCATAATAGATCTCGGATCCTGACAGAGATATTTGAGCATCATCGAGGAACTGGAAAACTTACCGGGTTTGTGTCTTGCTTCATATAAGACAATTTATTAATGACTTAAATTAGTGATAGTTTGAAATGTGTATTATAATTGCGAGCATACTTATTTTTTTATTTAAAGTTTTAATTAACAACAGAATAATATTCAGACACAGACGGAAAGGTACTTACAAAATTGGTGCATGTGTGAAGCGTTGTAGAGGCCAAAAAATGTTTCTTAAATATTCCGCAAAATTTAAAAAATAATTACCAATAATAATTACTGTTTTTATTTAAAAAGTAGGAATTGTAAAATAAAAAAAAACCAGATTACAACATCGGCAACTAAACAGAGCACAGAGAATCTAAAGTAGAGAGAAAGAATAAAAATAAATTAAAACAATTATTTGTTTAATAAATATCAATTACATTTTTTCATAAAATTAAATTACTAATCCCATTTGCAGTATCAATGGATTTGATGTGCTACAAAAATATAAAGTAAATCATAACATTTGACAAAACCGCAACAACAATAATAAAAATCACGACGAATTATCACAGTGCTACTGTCAATTTCTATCATGAAGACAACATGGAGCACTTTGACGCCAATTCAAGCCTAATGGCATCATAATTGGGTAAGCTCCTGTGAGAGGTCTTATTTAGTATCGTAAAGGGAATCTGTTGTCCAATTATATAGGGTGGGAAGATGGATTTTGGCACAAAGAATTAAGCTTATGTCAGTTTCTCGCTTTCAGTGAAAAGAGTCGTATAATAGCTTTTAAAGCATTTTGTCCTTTTATGTGCTGAGGGAACTGATGAACTTGTCTTATTTTCATTGATATAAAACCACGATGGTTCTGGATAGCGGTCGTCTTATTCAGAAGTTACGTTTAATCATGAACGTTTAATATAGTACTGCAATTAGTAGGAACTCATTTAAGTTTCTTCATTTCATTTTTATTGTATATGTTCTATGTGCCATAGTATGTGTGTTTATATTGTATATGTCTGATCTCTTCCTGTCAGTTTTTGACGAATAAAAAAATGTACTAATATGATTAATGGTATTGGTTAATTGGAAATATGTGATACTTGTCCGAGTTTTATTGATTGTTTTGTTCTCTATTTGCTGATTGATTGGTTTACTGATTGAATGATTCGAAGATTGATTTTCATTGTTTAACAATTAATATTTGATTGATTTATGCTTGATTATAATTGACTTCAACTTGATAGATTGTTGATTGATGGTTTACTGATTGTTGTTCGAATGCACATTTTCTATTGTTTATTGATAATTGACTGTTTCGGCCGCTTTTGATTGATTGATCACTGATTCTTGATAATTGTTGATTGATGGTTTACTGATTGAATGATTCGAATGATTGATTTTCCTTGTTTAATTGGATCGTTCTTTTAGTGTGAAAGTGATGGAGAACATCTCTTCGCCTTCTCACTTAAAGTATGGTGTGCCACAAAGCTCCGTTCTTGGTCCTATTCTCTTTAACCTCTATACAACACCCCTATGCACTCTAATCTCTTCTCATTCTCTTGATCATGAACTATATGCTGATGACACTCTAATGTACACTTGTTTGACATCCTAACCATCCTATTCTACTCTGAAACCCTCCTGGCAACAAGTTTTAGTCTATATCCTCTTGGATGTCTGCTAATTTCTTGGCACTTAATCCATCTAAGACTGAATTCTTGTTGGTCGGGACACGTCCCTGCATCATCCTTGATGGGAAACTACGTTAAATTTTATTATTTAATTTTCATTTTTTTTTCTTAAGAAATGTAAAGTTATGGGGTTAATAAAAACGATTCAAGCAATACGTGCTGAAAACCGCCCGGCACTTTCTTCATAATCGGCTCTTCGAATTGTTGTCCAGACTGCATGAAATCTTTGCTGCTCATGGAAAGCTTTCCAAAGAAAATATGTTCTCGCTTGCAATTAGTGTTTTTTAGTTGTTTCTCTGATGAACGCTCATTGAGTTTGCACCTACTGATCTGCGCGAGAAACCTACCAGTGTACTTTCTCTCCGTTACTATCGTTTGTTGTCTTGCAATGTGTCAAATCAGTTTGAATATCATATTGAATCAAATTTATTAACTTTAGGTACATCTTATCAAGAACATATTGATGTCTGAAAAAGGCCAGAAAGCACTGGCATGTTACTGAACTTCGTAGCCAAAACTCTCATATACCTAGTTAAAAGATTACTCAAGCAAGAATTCAATTTGCAGCATCAACATGCTCACAATACCCCATTACCATCAAATACCAGTTTTCTTCGATACATGTATTGTTGGTGACTGTGTGTTACGATTTCAGCCAAGACCTCTTCCAAAGTTTCTTCTTAACTAGTAACTCACGCCATTCGCCTTAATTGGACCTTAGGTTAATCAAATTAATTTTTAATGAAATGCATGATGTTATTGTTGCACAGGACGGATATTGTTGTTGTTCGCTAACCCTTTTATCACAATCTGCTCTATTTATCGTTGATTTGCGCGCATGTAATGTTGTTGTTGTTGTCTAATTATCATCATAAGTTATAGTTGTCCAGGACTTGTAAAGAGAAATTGATATAGTTTTAAGATGAAGCCGTAATATCAATCTCTCTCTTAAACTCCGCTCTCTCTCTCTTCTGTCACTCTCTCTCTCTCTCTCTCTCTCGCTATCTATCTAATTCTCTCTCTCTCTCCCTAGCACTAGATATGTCAGTAAATCGTACATTCTAATAAACTGGCAAGCATTTCTCTTCATATTATTATTAATTGACTGAGGGATTATACTTAGTTTGTTCTCAGCTTTAGTAAATACGAGCTAGGGAGCAGCCTCAGTCATATCATTACATTAACATATGTGTAGTGTAATGAAACATAGAGGTTTCAGATGACCATAGGTATTAATACTTTACAGCTAAGGATTCTGTAATTTTGCTTAGAACATTGACTTTATACTCATTTTAAGCATTGAGAGGATCCTCATTATAATTTGGCTGAAGCCAATGGCGATGTCGGTAAGATATTCGATCGCGGATCCGTATGTGCGGGGTTCAAATCCTGGACTCGTCCATCACTGACATCGCTTTCGAACGAAGAAACTGACGTTAACATTAGCTTTTTTACTTCAGCTTTATCCCTGGTCCATCTACCTTTACAGTTCAATTCATGGTCTGAGATTTTACTCTCTGATCATTCATTGTTCATTCAGGAACCCACGATAGTTCACTCATTAGCGGTCGTTTAAATTCAGGAAGTTCACGTGTCGATCAAAACACACACACAGCTATTGTTATTTATTATTCGATCATTAATTAGCCATTTTCACCCACTTAACGATGATTAACATAACACATGGCAGACATCCGCCTGCATTCACTGCACATCAGAGATAGGACATGATACTAGATTACTGAAATGTTATCATGAGTATTTATAGTAGATACATGCTATGATACTAGATTACTGATGAATGATACCCAGTAATACTTATATAGATGACTCATGATACTAGATTACTGATATGATAAGTAGTTTAAAGAGATTCATCACACAGATATTATGAAAGACGACATAATGATATTGACTGCCTATAATGAAAATAGTGGCAACATCCAAACTAACAGAGTAACAAGAACAATCCAGTAGACAGTCAAGTATGCAACAAAAGCAACAACTGGAATAGCGAATAAAATGTAAAAAATTGAGAGCTCGATCACAGACAGTAAGAGTCACGTGATTATCTAAATCCCATCTCAACACAACCTTAAGTACTATTGCTGTCCACACTTAAACAACCATACGCAAGAATCAAACGTAGAAATTCCAGATCAAATACCAGACTAATTGTTTATTTACTAATCCTTTTATCATATAACAGATATCATATCATTTCAATAATGAATTACAATTTACTAACTAATATGGCCAATTCATTTAATTACAAATTTATATCATAATTAAGATGATTTCCTGTATCACAACGAATTCTTAGAAATTGCAACGAATAGCCTATTTGCAAGTTGTATATAACGATTTGGAGAACATTTAAAATGAGAGAAGGGGCGTTGAGGAAACAAAACGAAATTAGATAGTCTAATTGGAAAACGTCTTTAGACAAGATTGGTACATCTATGATGTTTTTTATTCCAAATAACATAAACTGAACATAAAACTGTTAAGTTTACAAGACTAGTATAAACTATAATGCATCACTCAGTATAAAATGTTTAACATGTATACACATTATTTTCTACAGCAACAACACACATTCTTTTTGAGTTGTCAATCTCTCTGCATTCCCGCCACAAACGACTCCATAAGGTAGGTTTTCTAGACAATGAACCTCTGGCAGATACGACTCACATTGAATGTACACATTAAATCAAGAGCAGGGGCCTTCCCTTGATTTACTGTCGAGCATGATGGAGGCAACACAGGAAAGTAGCAAAGAACTTTCCGTCTTCAAGTTCTACCACCTGAGCAACCACAGAGAAATGGGGACATCAGAGACAACAGGCCATTAATAATTATATATAATAAAATATAATACACTATAATATAAGTATTATATATATTTATATAGGCCTAATCGATATATAGAATATAATAACAGTCATAGTATAAATATCTGGAGTCAGTGGCGACGGCGGTAAGATACTCGATCGCAGATCAGTAAGTGCAGGGTTCAAATCCTGGGCTCGCCCATCACTGACATCGCTTTTGAGTGAGGAAACTGACGTTAACATTAGCTTTGAGACCTTATATTTGAAGTAGAAAACTATATGCTAGGCATACATGTGAGTTTATAGAGTGATTGATATTCTTATGTATATTCATCAATGTAGAATAGACATGGTAGATACTGGATAGGTATAGGATCTATGGCCTCCGTGGAAAAGTATAGTTAATATATTATATATATATATATATATATATATATAAATAAACAATGATATATATATATGTATATTTTTATATACTTACACACATATATCATATATAGTATACATGTATATATATATATATATATATATATATATATATATATATATATATATATATATATATACATACATATAAAATGAATTTAATGCATGATCATCAAATCTTTTATACATCAAAGGTACAACAACAGTGCTAACCTGTGCGGAGGAGAGTGTGTAACAAGAACGTCAGTGTCTTTGGGAATGAGTATCCAGTACTTGCCGAGTTCTGGATAGGGGCAGATGAATCCATTGGCTGGAGATCTTCTCTTTCCAGTCCACGGAGAGCCATAGATCCTCAGTCCCTCCACCTACAGACATCCAGTAACACTCCGTGTCAATGTAGAGTGAAGAGAAAGATGAAGATGTTGCATTGAAGTCAACTTTGTATCTCTCTCTCTCTTTATTGATGAATATTCTACATTGATGAATATTTTACAGGTTAAGAACTAGTCTCTCTCTCTCTCTCACTCTCTCTCTTCACGTTCTGTTCACTCTATCTTTTCTCTTTCCCTCTCATCCCCTCTCTCTCTATATTATCTCTCACCCTTATTCTCTTTGTGTATTATCTCTCTCTCTATCTCTCTCTCTTTCCCTCTCTCTCTCTCTGTGCACTGCAATATCTTCGTTACACGCAAACACAGACTTCAAATCCATAAGACTCAGCCCATGTAAAGCTAAAAGCTAATGTTAAAGTCAGTTTCCTCACTCGAAAGTGATGTCAGTGATGGGCGAGCCCAGGATTTGAACCCCGCACATACTGATCCACGGTTGAATATCTTACTGACATCGCACTGGCTCCAGCATATTATATTTCGAGTGAGGAGACTGACGTTAACATTAGCTTTACCAGCTTTTTACTAAATACTAAGCATCGAACACTTATTAAAGTTACCAGCACAGACTATATATAATATATATAATACTTACTATTATTATTATTATATTGTTATTATTATAATTATTAATAAAGTTACCAGCACGGAGTTGTCCTGCAGGTAGAGCCCATTGGGCAGCCGGGCCCTGATTCTCTCCAGTGGTTGCCCTACTAGGCACATGTCGTGGTTGCCTGCGACAAATATCTTGTGCTTGTGGGGGAGACCAGCAAAGAACTTGTCTATCTCAGCCAGCAGGTCCAAGAAAGTAACATTGCTTATGCAGTGATACTTGGCAAAGTCACCTGAAAGTTGAGATACATTTTAGAATAAGTGTTACAATGATTTCTAGTGAAGATTTAGTGACATCTAAAGATGTTTAAATGCTGAACAATGTAGGAAGACTATTTAGATGATATGTATGTAAATGCACAGGAGTAAAAAAGGTTTATGTCTCGGTCTACTAGCTGAACTGGTAGCAGATGTTGCACAACTAGCCAGCATAGCAGAGACATGATTTGATTGGTTGATTGTTGGTACTAGATATCATAGCCCTGCCCTACACAGCAGAGTCATGATTTGATTGGTTGATTGTAGGATATACTACATATCATAGCTCAGCCCTACACAGCAGAGGCATGATTTGATTGGTTGATAGTAAGTACTAGATATCATAGCCCCGCCCTACACAGCAGAGTCATGATTTGATTGGTTGATTGTAGGAACTAGATATCATAGCTCCGCCCTATGCATCAGAGTCATGATTTGATTGGATGATTTTAGGTACTAGATATCATAGATCCGCCCTATGCATCAGAGTCATGATTTGATTGGCTGATTTTAGGTACTAGATATCATAGCTCCACCCATGACTTACAGTTAGATGAGCCATTGAAATCAACCTAAATATTAAATTGCTTAAACTGCAGCCAAGTATCAGTCATCCTTTCACTTAGGATGTTAATAATACTATTAGGTGACATATAATGCTGTAGAAAATGTAAATCCTCTTTAGGTGATGTATTGCTTAGGCAAATGTAAAATGGTTTCGGCGATGTAAACGATATTTATCAACTGAGTAGATAAAAAACACGCATTATAGTGAAATTATCAACTATGTTGATATCTATCACTTTTTAATATATGTTTAACCCGTTAGGCAACTTAGTCCATTTTCCATGTAACCAGTCCAGTGAATATCCGAGATTTTACTCTCAGCTCAGTGCGGCTGAGTAATGAACCCACGAGAGTTCAATTCACCTCGGAATCTATCGTTAAAAACATCATAGATGTACCTGAATGTATCAATATGTCCCCGTCAGGTATGGGTACAGAGTTGTGTGCCTCGTGCGTGTCAGAGACGTGAACAATCCGGACAATCCTAGCGTTGGGATTTCCCACCACTCCCACTCTACAGGGATCTTGCTCTGTACCCCGCCCCTGCACGATGTGCGGCGTAACAACAGTCTCACTGTTTCCTGCCATGATTCACGCGAAATATCCGAGACAATTGAATTCTAAACTTCAAGCAGACCTCTCAGTTGATATACGATATAGTTCTCCAAATCAGTGAAATCAATAGGTGAAATTCCTTTCAGTTTTAACTTAAAGTAGCAATGTGGCATTCTACGAACTTGCTATTAGGCGAGGGGTTGCAAGTTGTGACTAAGTTAAATATTCGATTCGATATTATACCAAGACTAAGAGCTTCTGATCACTAGTGAACCATAGAATTTACATGTGACTATGCAAGAGTTTAAAATTTAAAAAAATGAGAAATATTCCTAACTGTTTGATTATGATGCTTCTTGGTATAAATTGCGTAAAGTAATTATAAATTTTGTTTACAAATTACAAGAGGTGTGGCCATATTCATTTCGTCTTCTGCTTTCTTCAGTCACTACACTTATTGTCTTAAACCTTTTTTAAAAAAGTAAACACGCATTATAGTGAAATGATCAACTATCTATCACTGATATCTATATCTGATATCTATCACTGTTTAACACCACATGTTTAAACCGTTAGGCAATTTATTCCATTTTCCGTGTAACCAGTCCAGTGAATGTCAGAGATTTTACTCTCAGATCAGCGCGGCCGGGATTCGAACCCACGAGGATTCTATTCACCTCAGGATCTGTCATTTAGAACTTCATGACGTTACCCCTACGCTATTAAGACATTCTATGATCTCGTTGTAAAAAATGTTCGTATGGCACTATGCAAAACCTGCGTATACAAAATACATACCGATATTTATATACGTATGGACAGTATACAACATAAATAGTTTGAGTATGGTGCTTAAGTAGTATTCTACAACTTGAATTAGACCATAATTCAAGTTGTTATTTTCATAACTCATAGATTAAGGAACTTATTCCTATTCTATATTTTTTGTTAATAGTTTATAGCTAAATACATCTTTACATGAATATAAAATTAATATGTGCTTGCAGAACATATATTTCTTGAGTAAGGTAAGAATTAACTTGTACTCTTGCAGCTGACGGACTGGTCTTTTATCTAGGTATTTCTTTTCTTTATATACATACATTAGGAACTTGATTGAAGACGTTGTAATTGTAAGATTGGATTCAACTTGGGGAAGTTGTTATAAAATTGTAACATAACTTATAGGCTCACTCAGCCACACTGACATCCCTTCGAATGAGGAAGCTGCCGTTAACATTAGCTTTATCCAGACATTATAGACCTTACATAAAAGGTGTTTGCTTTAGAAAATCGCACTTTATATTTTTTCTTTCGCTAGGAGGCGCCACCGTACAATCATAAACATAATTGTTTTTTGCCAGGCAACTGCATCGTAATTTATCGTAAAAATGTAATATATCCTCTCTAGATAATCAATATAGACATATATTAAACGTAAATTAAGAAATATGTTTATCATCATTTGATAAGTAATGGAAATATAATTTTTTGTAATTATTAAAACACCATTCTTTTAACAAATTACGAAAAATATATTAAATATATTGGAATATATCGAATATTGCCAGCCGGAAATATAAGCACACTCCCCTTCCCGTTTCCCCATTATAGGCTTTGTTTATTATGTGAACAGAATTACCGCTACATATTATAAAAGGTCTATAGTGGAACTTTCGAAGAACAAATCATACACTGTCATATCAGTCACTCTTTTTGTGTTTAAATTGGAGATGGCGAATCGAATGAACCGAATGGTGCATGCTGTATTCTACATCTACTGCACACTAGATACTAGAGTATGTTGGGCATGTATTGAGAACTGGGTCTACAGCATGTATTGAGAACTGGGTCAACAGCATGTATTGAGAACTGGGTCATCAGCATGTATTGAGAACTGGGTCATCAGCATGTATTGAGAACTGGGTCATCAGCATGTATTGAGAACTGGATCATCAGCATGTATTGAGAACTGTGTCATCAGCATGTGTTGAGGACCGGGTCAACAGCATGTATTGAGAACTGGGTCATCAGCATGTATTGAGAACTGGATTATCACTCAGTCTGCAGCTCAATACACACGTGGATAGATGATTTAACATTTCACGACGTTACCTGACGCTCCACTCCGAGCTACTGGGACAACCAGTCTATAGGAGTCCTATTGACACAGAACAGAACACAACTAAAAACTAAACCGATGTTCAGGAGCGAGCTGTTGTGAATGAAATACTCACAAAACAATATAGGTGCAATTAATGTTCTCATATTTAGAATGTCTTAATAGCGTAATGATAACGTCATGAAGTTTTAAATGACAGATCCTTAGGTGAATTGAACCCTCGTTGGTTCGAATCCCAGCCGCGCTGATCTGAGAGTAAAATCTCGGACATTCATTGGACTGGTTATACGGAAAATGGACTAAATTGCCTAACGGATTAAACATGCGGTTTTAAAAGTGATAGAGATCAACACAGTCGATTATTCACTATAATGCGTGTTTACTTTTTCATATAGCATAACTGAATATGCAGAATCCCCCAAGAATAATAGGATATCAAAAGGAGTGTTATAAATAATTTAAAGATCCACTCGTTTGTGGACATAAAGAGAACGACGGTAGATAGAGATGAGTAGAGGCGTTATATACTATTGACATGCCAGTAGGAAGTGCACTACGAGAGAGAGAGAGAGAGATAGTATAACTAAAGTACGATACAGCACACGAAACAAAGTAAATTATCTGTTTTTATTATACAATGTATAAAAATAAATAAATTTGTAAGTAAAATCTCATCCTTCTCACGAACTCACGACCCTACCAGCTCTAATTATATTCTATTTCTCTCTAAATATGAAATTAATTAATGAAAGAGGTTACTACAAACAATAAGCACACGAATGAAAATTGTCTGCATAGAATTCCCCAATGAATAACAGAAGCTATCAATCTCTAGCAGCCTCTAGATCATGTACCACACAGACATTCGTGTGTAATCTTGGACTGGCTTTTGGGAAGCTGGATTAGCACCATTTATGGAACAACTTCCTGCTTGACTTGGTTTCGTAGTGCTCGGTGTTGTCATTGACAGCAGTAGCACTCTAATTGTTGTTACTGCTTTAAGCAGGGATATATGCACGTGTTAAACATACTGATTTCAGAAGTAAAGCTAAAAAGCTAATGTTAACGTCAGTTTCCTCACCAGAAAGCAATGTCAGTGACGGGAGAGCCCAGGATTTGAACCCCGCACATACTGATCCGCGGTCGAGTATCTTACCGACTTCGCCACTGGCACCAGCCATAGATAAGTGCGCACTTGGACAGATAATGAGCGATAACTTATAGCAGTCAATGCTTTCAATAAGTATGCACAAGTCAATTTTCTAAGCAAAATTAGCAGACTTCCTTATTCTGTAAAGTATAATAATAACAATAAGGAATATCTGCCAAACCTCATATCAAATTTCATTACAAGTAGCACATAGATTTACACTGATAATGATATGACTGAGGCTGAGGACCTAGACTCGGTATGAGTTACTGCATAGCTGAGAGACAAACAAGTACAATGACCCTCAGTCAATTAACAACAATATGAAGAGAAATGCTGCCAGTTTATTAGAATGTACGATTTACTGATCCACTAGTGCTAGGGAGAGAGAGAGAGAGATAGATAGATAGCGAGAGAGAGAGAGAGAGAGAGAGTGAAACAGAGAGAGAGAGAGAGCGAGATTAATAGAGAGAGAGATTCCATATCGACGGCTTCATCTTGCTAAGAAATATCATGATTCTCTTTACAGTGTCCTGCAACAACAACAATAACAAGCTGATAAAAAGATAAATAGATACAGAGTTGTGATAGTAGCGGTTAGCACAACAACAACAACATCAACATCACGCGCAAATAAAACGATAAATAGATACAGAGTTGTGATAATAAGGGTTAGTACAACAACAACAATATGACGTCCTGAAACAACAATAACATCATGCATTAATATTAATAAATTAATTTGATTAACCTACTAATCCAATTAAGTTACAATGGTAATGAGTTACGTAGTTAAGAGTTAAACTTTGGATAGAGGTAAGTGGCATGAAATCGTAACACACTTTTCACCAACAAATACAGACTATCGATAGAAAACTGGTATTTGATGGAGAATGGGGTATTGTGAAGCATGTTGCGATGTGCAGGATTGAATGTCTTGATTTGCTGTAATCTTTTAACTACTTTATATGATTTATTTTGGCTACGTTTGTTCAGAGCACATGCCAGTGCTTTCGTGGCCTTTTTCACTTTATCTCATATATTTCTTGCATAAGATGTAGCCTAAAGTGAAATAAATTTGATTCAATATGATGATTCAAACTGATTTGACACATTGGCAAGCGCAACAAACGATAGTGGGCGGAGCTGAAAGTACACTGGTAGGTTATCTGACCGCAGATCAGTAGGTGCAGGGTTCAAGTGTAGCGTTCATCAGGAGAAACAACTAACGTTGAACTAGGCAATAAGCGAGAGACATATTTTCTTTGGCAAAGGCTTTCCATGACTTTGCAAAGATTTCATGCAGTCTGCCTCAACAATTCTTTTAAGCCGATTGATGACCTCGAGTAGCCGGGCGGCGATTCAGCACGTATTGCTTGAATCGTTTTTATCAAACCCCAGGTTCTTTACAGCGGGGTAATTTAAAAAAAATAAAAAATAAAAATAATACAAATTTAACGTCCGTTTCCTCATACAAGGATGATGTCAGGGACGTCCCCCTATCACATGTCACCAAAAATCGATTCACCCGAAGTGATCTAAAAAAACAGGTGCTGAAGAGAGTGAAAAGATCCTAAACGGTGCCGGTCCGGAGATAAAAAAACAGTCAAGCAAGATGGAAAAAGTTAATTTATCTAAGATACGGAGCTACATACTGATGAACTCTGAGACAGGGTCATTGCCCGCCAGGGTGCGCAGTGAACCCGTGATGTCCTCGCTGTCTATGAGTGGATAGAAGATCTGAACAAACTCTGCTGCGTAGGGCGGGGCTATGATATCTAGTACCTACAATCAACCAATCAAATCATGACTCTGCTGTGTACGGCGGGGCTATGATATCTAGTACCAACAATCAGCCAATCAAATCATGACTCTGCTGTGTAGGGCGGGGCTATATCTAGTACCAACAATCAGCCAATACTGATACGCGGTCGATACTCGACCACGTATCAGTATGTGCTGGGTTCAAATCCTGGGCTCGTCGTCAATAACATCGCTTTCGAGTGAGGAAACTGACGTTAACACTAGCTTTTGCTACTGAATACATTGCAGTTATATTTGTGAGAAAAAAAACTTCGAGAAAATAACAAAGAGTAGAGAGAATTTAGTTTGAGATTAGAGAGAATTAAGAGTAAGAGTAATGAACTAACAATAGTTATCAACATCACCATCATCATCTTCCCTTGAATCCCAGCTTAACTAGGGTCGGGATACGAATAGACTGTTTCAAATCCTCTCTGTCCTACATCATATCATCCATCAGCCAATCCCCTATTTGAGACTTTTCCATTAGTTTAAATTTTTGCAGCAATTTCCGGAGCCTAGGCGCTCATCAACCGAATGCCCTTTCTGACGTTGGTGTGGATCTTAGTGCTTTAGTCTCCTTCTACGACACGTGCAGTCACCGGTTGATCATTTCTTCCAACAATCCGGACAAAACACGGGAACAAAAAATCTAACAATAGTTCTAAGAGCTGAAATAGCTATATCAGTAGAGAAACCTCTGTAGCGAAGTATCTGATGAGAGAGATGTCGGTGTCACCTTTCTGCCAGCAATCATGCACGTATCGACATATAGGAAGCACATACCCACAGCTTAGCAGATGTACCATACGATCTAGCAGCACTTTCTTTAAGTTTAACTGTCACAATCAATCAAGCAATCAGTCAGTCAATCAATCAATCAATTGGTCAATCAATCAATTAATCAATTAGTCAATCAATCAGTAAATCAATCTATCAATCAATCCGTCAATCAAGCAGTCAATCAATCAATCAATCAATCAGTCAATCAATCACTTAATCAATCAGTCAATCAATCAATAAGTCAATCAATCAGTCAGTCCATCAATCAATCAATCAGTCAGTTAATCAATCAATCAATCAATCAATCAATCAACAATCTATCAATCAATCAGTCAATCAATCAATCCATAAATCAAACAGTCAATTAATCAATTAAACAATAGAAAATCAATCATTCGAATCATTCAATCAGTAAACCAATCAATCAACAATCTATCAATCAATCAGTCAATCAATCAATCAATCCATAAATCAAACAGTCAATTAATCAATTAAACAATAGAAAATCAATCATTCGAATCATTCAATCAGTAAACCAATCAATCAACAATCTATCAATCAATCAGTCAATCAATCAATCAATCCATAAATCAATCAGTCAATTAATCAGTTAAACAATAAAAAATCAATCATTCGAATCATTCAATCAGTAAACCAATCAATCAGCAAATAGATCAACAAAACAATCAATAAACACTCGATACAATCAATCACACAATTTCTCAATTAGACCAATACCATTAATCATATTATATATTCATTTCTTTATTCGTCAAAAACTGACAGGAAGAGATGCATCACATATACATATATAAACACACATACTCATATGCACATAAGAACATAGAACAATAAAAAATGAAATATAAGAAACTTAAATAGAGTTCCTACTAATTGCAGTACTAGCATTAAACGCTTCATAAATTAAATACCGGCTTCTACCATAAGACACTTTATTATCCAGAACCATCGAACAATTTATAGTCAATCTAAAATAATGACACAGTTCATCTAGTTCCCTCAGCACATGTCTAGTTACAAAATGCTTTAAAATTATATTTATACTGACTCTATTTAGGCTGTTTCTAAAGAAACTAAACATAAGCTTAATTCTAATGTGCTTAAAATCCATCTTACCCAACCCTATCATAATTGGCTTAACAGATTCCCATTTACGATAGTTAAATAGCTTTCTATAAGCACTGTTCCAGGCAACATTTAAATCATGAATTTGATCGTTTCTAAGTGAAATACTAACAGTGGCATAGGTTAAAATAGGCAACCAGTAGGACTCTAAGAGATGCAATCTTGTCAGCTCAGTTAAATTAGCTGATTTACTCAATGTATTATTGCAACTCGAGGAAAATTTTATAATAATCGAATTGGTATCAACCATCAGATTTTTACCTGCTGTAAAATTAATACCTAAGTATTTAAAACATTTGACTCAGTTTAATGGTTTTTTCATTAGAGACATTGGAAAAATTCACAACTGGACCCTAACCCAACTGCAGCACACAGATTTATCTATATTGAATTCTAGGAGTAATTTATTAAACAAAATTGAACATTGATCTAGCATCTTTTGTAGACCGTGCACCGTTGGTGATATAAGAAGCAAATCATCAGCATATAAGATCATACCAACAAATTGTGCACCAATGGTACAACCTACATTGAGAGAGTTTAGGTCATTAATGCAAGGATCAGTAAAGATATTAAATAAAGTCGGCGATAGAGAGCTACCTTGTCTCACGCCACTTTTAACACAAGTATTATGAGAATAGGATCCATTCCAACGAACACAGACATTTAGCTTAGAATACCAGTCTTGTAGCACAATTATAATCCATAATATATTATGCAAATGCGGATTAGTAACAGAAATTTTATGAAAAATCTGTATTTTGATATTTAATTAAAACGTGCAAATTGTTTTAATTTATCTTTTATTCTCATCTCTCTACTTTAGATTCTCTACATAAATGTTTATGTATGCCGATGTTGTAATCTAGGTTTTTATTTTATTTTACAGGTTCCTACTTTTTAAATGAAAAACAGTAATTATTATTGGTAATTATATTTTTAAATAATTGCGGAATATTTAAGTGCTAATTTTTTGGCCTCTATTAACGCTTCACACATGCATGCAATTTTGTAATGTACCTTTCCGTCTGTGTCTGACTTATTATTCTGTAAGTTGCGATAAATTGATTAAATAAATAAAATAAAGTATCAGAAAAAACACCAAATACACATTTTCAAACTATACACTAACGTTAAGTCATTGAATAAATTGTCGTTATGATGAAGCAGCGACACAAACCCGGACAAGAACGTCCAGTTCCTCGAATGGATGCTCAAATATCTCTGTCAGGATGCCGAGGATCTCTTTATGCAGCAGTATGTGATTTGTAGCAATCTGTTCAGCACATCAAACATTCAGCCTCGATCAATAGCAAGCATCATCAAAGACACACATTCCTGCTTTCGTTCTACAGCTCAGAGATGAGCACAGCAGCAGTGAACAAATGGATGTCATCAGAAAGGCTTTGACCTTACGTTAAACTTGAAAACACAAGAAAGATATCATAGCACTTCAATTAGACCTTAGTTAACGGCAATTAAAATTAATTAACTTTAATTAGTCTCTCTTAACAAGTGCATAGATTATTCAGTCTCTCTTAACAAGTGCACAGATTATTCAGTCAGTCTTCTTCAGATGCTTCAGCCTCATGAAGGCCACTCTATAATCCTCTATTAGTTTATTCCACAATCAAAAACAACAAACAGTTATATACTATTTAAGTTTGTCAATGACTACTGCAGTCATAGAAGCTAAGGATAATTTATTATTAACATAATTTTGGTGCCATAGAAGTGGGTGTGGTCATAAGTATCGGCACAGTAGAAGTGGGTGTGGTTACAAGTATCGGCAAAGTAGAAGTGGGTGTGGTCACAAGTATCGGCACAGTAGAAGTGGGTATGTTCACAAGTATCGGCACAGTAGAAGTGGGTGTGGTCACAAGTATCGGCATAGTAGAAGTCGGTGAGGTCATAAGTATAGGCATAGTAGAAGTCGATGTGGTCAGACATTAGAAGTCGGTGTGGTCAGACAGCAGTAGTTAAGAGGTTCTAAGCAGTAGGGAGGTTCATACCTCATCCAGTAGTGCGAGATGTAGAGGAGTGCTGTCTGTATTTAATTTAAAGTAGCTTGGCTCTGAAACCGTGCAGTAGACCCAGCGCAGGATCCCCTTAGCTACAACCTGAACTCTACACAGAGACCCAGCACATATACATCAATAATAATAATAATAAAGGTTTCACGTCCGTTTCCCCATTCAGGAATGATGTCAGGGACGTCAGTACAGGACTAATATTGTAAACTTCTGGCGCTTTTGTATTATAAAGACGTATAGCCAATGCTAACGTAACAAGATATATATACTACAAAAAATGTATAAATCGTTTCGGTGAATCAATTTATAGTGATATTTGATGTGGGACATCCCTGACGTAATCAGATGAGGAAACAGATGAGGAAAGTGTCGTTAAACCTTTCTTATTATTATAATTATTATTATAGCTAGAGTAAGTTAAGGTTCTCCGTGTTATGTCCGGGTTGTTTGAAGAATTGACCAACCGGTGACTGCACGTGTCGTAGAAGGCGACTAAAGCACTAAGATCCACACCAACGTCAGAAAGGGCATTCGGTTGGTGAGCACTTAGGCTCCTGAAATTACTACAAGAATTTAAAAGAATGGAAAAGTCTCAAATAGGGGTTTGACTGATGACATGATGTAGGACAGAGAGGATTTGAGACAGTCCATTCGTATCCCGACCCTAGTTAATCTGTGATTCAAGAGAAGATGATGATGATGAGTAAGTTAAGGCACAGCTTGCACTAACTTAACACAAGTGAAGAGAGTTCCCACATCAGCCAATAGCTCTGTGTAACCCTTATCACCTATACACAGGCTATGAGCCTTCTCAAGAGCCTGCGTCGTCGTCTTCAACTCATCACGATTAATCGACTTCCTCACTCCCTAATCAATCAATCAATCAATCAGTCTGTCAATCAATTAATCAATCAATCAGTCAATCAATCAATCAGTCAATCATTCAAGCAATGAGTCAATCAATCAAACAGTGTCACAAGCAATAGCTCTGAGAAATGAGCGGCTGTTGTTAATAGTGGATTTAAAAAATCAGCTAAAGCCAATTTTAACGTCAGTTTCCTCACACTAGAGCGATATCAGTGACGGGCGAGACCAAGATTTGAATTCCGGACATACTGATCCGCTATCAATGGTCGGATATCTTACCGACATCGCCACTAGCTCCAGCCGGTTAGAGGGAACATTAAGCCGGTATCTCGTTTTATATGTTATCCAAACCTTTAAGAAACAAACAGTTCTTTGATTACATCAAAATAATTACAAAATCTATTTTAATTATGTTACGATAAATAGTTTGAGTACTAAAGATTCAGTATAATTATGTCGCACGTACTAGTCTAAGATAAACGTTCCTGTGACATAACGTGTGGAAGAAGAAACAGGAGAGTATCAGACCTTTTTCCAGACCTCAGCAACACTAGAGGCATAGCTGACTAGTTGTATGTATTTAGGTTTGTGCTCAGGGTTGATCTTAGAGCCTGGTTTAAAGAGGGCGTCGATAAACAGGTCTGAAATATAACCAATAATATATTCTCGTAATATTATATTATAGCTCGTAATATTGTGGCTTAAACCAATTTAACAAAAGTTTTATCTCTCGAATGGTTATCAGCTCATTCAAAAAACGATTAAATTAAATCCTGGCGAGCCCAGGATTTGAACCAGCACATACTGATACACCGTCGCGTATCTTACTGACATCGCCACTAGCTCCAGCCAATAAGTCATAGGTCATCAGAAATTCTGAAAATTATTTGTGAAGAATATCAAAGCAGAAAAATTGGGCTGTTGTTGAGATTGGGCTGTTTTACTTGTCTGCTAGTAGTCCTCTTTAATATCCTGCACATCTTATATCAATCAGAACCTGCAACAAGGTTCCTGAATGTTCTGCCGCATCAGCCCATCAGAGGAATAGAACACAGAAATACATTGGACTACTTCACTACTAGTTAATTAATACAATATAACTGAGATGATATAAAATTGATGTGATATAATATGGCAGAGAGAGACAGAGAGAGAGAGAAAGAGAGAGAGAGAAAGAGAGAGATAAAGACAGAGCGTTAGAGAGACAGAGAGTGAGACAGAGAGAGAGAGAGAGTGAGACAGAGAGAGAGTTAACCTAGGAACTGTGGATTACGTATCATTTCAACAGGTGGCGGGTCAGCTGATGTATACATCTTGAATAACTGCCATCAATTAATTAATAAATCAATCAATCAATCAACACTCCTCAATCAATTAATCACTTAATCAAACAGCTAAGCCAACAGTACATTCAGCAAAGAGAACATGTCAATCAACAATCAATCAAGTAAAGAATTCAGTTCATCATTCTATTCATTATTCAATATACAGACATGTCTGTCTCCGTCTCTCCCTCTCTATCTCCCTCTCTCTCTCTCTTTCCCTCTCTTTATTGCATAGTTATATATAGCTGACTTCAAATAGCTTTGTGTTGGCTAACAGGTCTTAGTTAGGTATCTTCCTAACTTATCTACAGGCAATGCTACGTCACATTAACTGGGAGATGCAAGATATACAAGTACTTATTCAGTATATCAAGCTCAAGAGTAAGCTCTCTCTATCAAACAACAAATTCTACCATTCACAAAGACTACGCCAATAACTAATTTATTTTTTAATTTATTTAATTTAAATGATTCAATCATTTCACACAACATTTAACCCTACAAGCATGCAGCCAGAAGCTCCAGGAACTTATTCTGAGTAATTCTTGAAAGGAAATGATGTCTTAATTTATAATTAATATTACAGTCATTAACGGAAATTAAAATGACAAAAGTTAAAACAGTGGCAGGTGAGTGGTTAAATGAATTTTAAGCAGTAAAATATAAAAAGCAGAAGTATCTCTAATTGTTAAAAGTAGAGGTATAAATTTGGATAAACAGGATAGTTACAGGTAAAGAGGATTGTTTTCTGAGGGAATGACGCCCCTGCCCAGTAAGTGTTAGTCGAAGCTGAGGAAGGCATAGGAGCTCAGATCATCATAAGCAGAATCCCCCAAGAATAATGGTATATCAAAAGGAATGTTATACATGATTTAAAGATCCACTCGTATGTGGACATGAAGAGGAAAAAGGAAGATAGAGATGAGTGGAGGCATTATATACCATGGACCTGCCAGTAGGCAGTGCACTAAGGGAGAGAAGTATAAAATAAGTATTATAAACAATATATTTTAAGTATATATATATATATATATATATATATATATATATATATATATATATATATATACTTTATATAATATATATATATATATATTATATATATATATATATATATATATATATATATATATATATATTTATATATATATATATATATATATATATATTATATATACATACATATATATATATATATATATATTATATATATATATATATATATATATATATAAGCATCTAAGAAGTAACGTTTTACAAATGCTTTAAAGCGGATGATAAAGAAACCTAACCTAGTAACTTTCTATTTAAATTATCAACAGAGCAGAACAGAAATAGAGAGAGTAGAGATAGGAGCTACATACAACAGTGACGTCAGCCGGGTTGAGAGCATTCCTAGAGAGCATTGAAGCCATGGCCTGGCAGGCTCTGGGGTAGGCTGATGCTCCACTAAGAGCTAGTGTTATAGGTGTTACATCCAACCCTCTACAATACAATACAGTTATATCATAATATTCTTATTAAGGTCTCCGCTATGTGCTAACTTCTTATAATCGTCATAGAGAGGCAATCTGATTGAAATACAACATGATTTATAAAAAATCTGATTGAAAAAATATGATTTAGAAGAAATTTGAATGAAATTACCTTTTTTAATACAAAGATACACTAAAGAAAATTAAATAAACATCCACTAGAAAATAAGTGCATAATAATTACTAAAAGTCAGTTCAGGAACTATTCAATAACGCATTGAAGTGCCTCGCTATAACTGACAGGATTCTCACCGCTCTTTGGCGTACTTATTCACCTCCTGACACAATCTCCTGACATTTGAGCCGCCCTTAGGTTCCTGACACAAGTGACTCATCAGCACCTGACTATAAAGATAAGTGTGCTCCCCGTGACATACCAACTTCTGCTCATCAACAACGATATATAAAAAAACACACTAAATCTCTCATAGGCAATCCTATGAAGCTTCAATCAGAACGATATCGTCGCGGAAAGTCGATTTTGCATACTATGAACGAGATGTCGCGCGGCATCTGAGCTGATTTCATCTACATGTGACAGAACTATAGCTTGTCGAGATCGGGCGGATAATGTCACCGTTAGATTAAAACAAAGTCGTCGCCAGGAGGCTGACCTTCAACCGTCGCAGGTGGCTCCGGCCAATAGGAGAGCGCGAAATCCGTGCAAACGTTTTGAATTCTTGGAAATATGACACAACAGGCTCAAGATAAAGTTGAGAATAGAAAAGTTTCATAAGAAGCTAGAAGCAGATTTGTAGTTATCTCGAGGATAAAGTCAAATGGTAGAGATTGATATCGGTGAGAATATCTTTCCGTTTATAAGATCGGCTATCACTCTCTCCTAGTGCACTGCCTACTGGCTGGTCCATGGTATATAACTCCTCCACTCTTCTCTTATTCTGTCTTCCGCTTTCCTCTTTATTTTCTCATACGAGTGGGTCTTTAAATCATATAATATATCGCATTTAAGTACATTAAATGTGATATATTCAACACAATACAATAAATAAAATAGAATAAATTAGATGCATTAAGAACAATACATTAAAAACGATACAATTCATTATAATACAAGAAAAAAGAGTGCGTCCAGTAATATACAATCTTCTGTTCAGTAGCAGTATACAATACGTTAGATAAACCTCCAAGATACAGTAAACACAATACAGCACAGCACTAACTATACAATACACAATTCATAAAGTGCAAAATATTTGCAACATACATACAGTATAAATGCAGCTAATATAAGACTATACAAGAAGTGGTATCGTACGCAAAGAAGCACTACTACTAGGACTACTAGTTCCTCACACACGGTTTAGTGCAGAGTAAGAACTCATTAAATAGAGCCGTCAAGTAAAGCTAAAAGATAAAATTAATGTTAACGTCAGTTTCCTCACTCGAAAGCGATGTCAGTGACGGGTGAGCCCAGGATTTGAACCCAGCACATACTGATCCGCAGTCGAGTATCTTTCCGCGGTTGCCACTGACTACAGTGCTTAAAGGGCTTCAATGATTGAGACATTTCTAGCTACACAATAGTTATAACTTCTAATTTCATGTGAAAATTGTTACCTACCATATTAATAGTGCACAACAGTGATGCACAACATGCACATCAGTGATTGAATTTTTTACCAAATTGATCAACTGCAGTATCTCTGCTAGTCGTCTCATAGCGTACAAATACAAGATTAAAGGAGAGAGAGAGAAAGAACTTTTTAATAATAATAATAATAAAGATTTAACGTCCATTTCCCTATACAAGGATGATATCAAGGACGTCCCCCCAACACATGTCATTTAGAATAAAAGAGACAGAGAAAAGGACTGATAGAGGAAGAGGGGCATACAGCAAACTCTTCGACGTTCTTCTCGTTGTTCTCCACGCCGCTAGCTAGCAGAGAAGTTATAGACGTCTTTAGCACACGAGTGAAGACTTCCAGCTGATGAGAGGCAGTCGATACAGACATGATCTCTCCATGATAGCCTGCATCTGATATCAGCTGTGTCCATCAATCAATCAATCAATCAATCAGTCAGTCAATCAATCAATCAGTCAATATATCAATCAATCATTCCAACCATCAATAAATCAATCCACTAATCAATCCATCAGTCAATCAATCATTCAATCAGTCAATAAATCAATCAATCAGTCACTCAATCAATCAATCAGTCAATCAATAAATCAGTCAATCAATCAACCAGTAAATCAATTAATCAATCAGTCGATCAGTCAATCAATCAATAAGTCAATCAATCAATCATTCAATCAATCAATCAACCAATTAATCAATCAATCAGTCAATCAATCAATCTATCACTCAATAAATAAGTCAAACAATCGATTAGTTATTTCATCAGTTAGTCAGTCCATTAATCAACAAAGAAATCAAGATATATAGTCTATAAAGAATCAGTGTCATATAACTGGGACTAATTTGGATCATAAAGTTTAACACTGTTCGTAAAAATTTTAAAAAATACTAAATGATGCGTCATTTACTTGATTCCAATAAGTTATTAGCATCCACATTTAAATAGTCAGTGAAGAGACTAGGCAGTAGCAGAGGTTCATATTTATAATTTCATACACTCTTAAAAAAGCTAAAATCAAGTTTAACATCAGTTTCCTGTTCAGTGATAAGCTCATTAACATGTAATGTTCTCAGAGATAAGGCAGTATTTGAACCCTGCATCTAATGATTCGTGGTCGAGCAACTTGCCAACAAGCCACGAGTAAAATAATGAAGCTTAGTACATCATTATTTTTAGTGAGAGGGTTTCAATTGAATAAATTGCTTTTTTACAATAGAGTTATTTCAACGAGATCAACAAGATATTCTTTTCTTAAAGGCCTACAAACCAGAACTAATGTATCTTATGGTTTTGGAAAAATAAATCTTCTGAGGTGGGTTACTTTGCCTTCATCTTATTTCGCATGCAGTTAGCAACTGATCAATTCCTTAGTGGCCCAGAAACAACACACGAAGCATAGCAAGTTAAATGCAGAATATTTGACACTTTATTTCTGCTCGTCTCAAAAGATATTATTATTATTAACAACGAAAACATACACAGCAGTATCACGGCCGAAATCGGTCTTCGAGACTACATTACAGAAAGAGTTCAACAATAACAATAAGTTAAATAACAATTACATTTAAATGATAAGAAGAGAACCTTGACAGTGAAGTTGAGCATGAGACAGTCAGGGTACTGCTCCGCTAGTCTATAAAACAACTTCCTCCAAGTCGGGATTTCTATCATTTCATATAACCATTGAGGTACCTATTAACCCAATCAATTAAACAGTTAATCATAAGTCAATCAATCAATCATTTGATTAACACATCAATATATCGTTTAGTCACTCAATTGGTTGATCGATCAGTCAGTGAATTGATAAACCAATTATCATTCAATTAATCTGTAAATCTAGCTACCAATCAGTCAGTCAAAGGAACAACTTTCTTCAGATATACCCATATCATCTCAATACATCATCATCATCATCGTCATCATCCTCCCTTAAATCCCAGTTTAACTAGGGTCGGGATCATCTCAATACATCGCAGTATATAAAATTAATCAATCAATCAATCAATCATTTAACCAGACAAACATTAAAGAATAATTTAACCAGCTTATTATTAGTATAACATCGGTATTCTCAATTTAAAAGCATTCTAAATTTTAGTCAGCTACTAGCTACAATTTTTATTTATTTATTTAGCATATGCCACAACACTTGAATTAACACTTGAATGAACAACACACAAAACTTTTATGAATATGTGACTTAAATCTGTCACTTATTGAGAGTGAGACGAGGTCACAGAGGGTCGAGGATGATCGACGTTTGTAAGGTTGTAACATTTATCTCACTGATTCATTAACTCAAATATAATATTAACTCAAGCATCATCAGAAAAACACTACTAGAATTAAAAACACTGCCACAGTTCCATGGGCAGAATTATCAATCAATCAATCAATTAATCAATCATTCAATCAATATGAGTTTAACGTCCGGTTCCTCGCCATACGGTAATGTCAGGGACATCTCTTGCAGACTCTACACAAATAGGCGCCAAAGCAACACACAATGAGGACTAATAATTACAAACTTACCTCTCCAACGACACTGAATATAGAGGAGTCAGCTTTCTTAGGATCAAAGTATTTAATGATCATATCGTGCAGCTGCTTCTCAACAAGTTCTTGTACCTCCTTGATATCAACTCCTGTACAATAATCAATCAATCAATCAGTCAGCTAATCAATGAATCAATGTGTTAGTCAGATGGTGAATAAATCGATTGATCGTTCAAAACTATCGCCATTTCATAATTATGTTATTAGGCTACCATTTGTCTAAATATTAAAAAAGATGTAAATAGTAATACTAATAATATATTAATATTTGTCTAAATATTTAATATTCAATATTTTTATTATTAAATATTAAAGAGAGCAATCTTCAATCAATCCATCGCACAGGTTAACAGCTGTAAAATGATAAAAGAAATCCTCAACCAATCAATCAATAAATCACTAAGAAGACAACAGCTGTATAATGATCAAGAAGAGCAACTCTTATTTTAGCTAACAGCTGTCTTATGATCAAAGGTAAGCAGATATATAACCTGACTGTATCAACTAATCAGCTAACAGCTGTCTAATGATCAAAGGTAAGCAGATATATAACCTGACTGTATCAACCAATCAGCTAACAGATTTGCTGTCTGTGCCACAGCTGTGTAATTCTCCGAGAGCAGCTGTATCACAGGATCTGGGTTACCTCCCGCCTTAAAATATCTACAATACGACAATCAATCCATAAACTCAGGTACATTATCCCTTGTCAGCTATTAAAATCACAGATATTCACTTATGCTGTGTCAGTCTATGCACAAATATAGAACTACAAGTAAAAATTACAATTAATTTTGTAAATTAACTTCTGTTTTGTGCTTATGGGTAACAGTTCACGATTTTTCTGATAAAAGTGACAAATTCCAACAGATATGGAAGTAGCTATATAACTAGAGAAAATGGAAGGACTTCCTCGAAGAAAACTTGAAGGCAGCTGGAGTTAGCATTAATGGAAGAAGAGAAGGAAGTAAAAGAATGAATATCGAGGAAATAGCAAAGAATAGTTTTGTGGAGGAACATCATAGAGAAATCTTTGGCTGGAACCAGCCCCAGGATGATTACATGACATGACATATATAACCAGAAGCTCTACCTCTTGAGCTGAGTAAAGACTTCAGGTTCCATAATGTAATCCTGGATGTGAAATGCCCGTAAACATTCTTCTCTGACCTCAGCGTCTGATTTATCCTGACGAGTTCCTTCTTCTGAAGTCTGTACCAATTAGCCAATCGATCAATCCAATAATCACTAAATCAATCAATCAGTTAGTTAGTAATTCATTTAATAGATAAATTAGTCCAGCCTTACATTTTTCATTCAATAATTTCTTAATTAGATTAACTGTAAAATTAATATTTCTTATGAACAGTTTCATCGGCAGTCAAGGGTATTTTCGATGCCACGTTTCCATCTATCTAGTGTCCAAGGGTTGTGATCAGCACACCAGCCTCATCTTAAATTCCTTAAGCTTTGATTTATTGCAGGGATTTTATGTTTTCAAGGTGTTGGGACCCTTATAGTTTTGCCCGTAGGCTTCTAAGTTATTCAACAGTGCTCGATGTAGTCATTGATGACAGTAGCACTCTAATTATTGCCGTTGTTGTCGTTACTTGTAAGAGTGAGATCAACACGTAAACCTCCATTCCACTAATACCCTTCCTTGGACTGACTACCCGGAATTTGGCTCGCACCGTTTATGGACTTCTCACTCTGCTCATCGGTTGTAATTTGGTTCCACAGTGCTCGATATTGCCATGGACAACAGTAGTACTCTAATCGAATTGTTGTGGAGTGGTTAGTAATCAATAATATCTACACTAACCATTGAAAAAAAAACTCTAAACCAAATCTAACAAAAACTGAAATGATCTAACACTTTATTAAAGCCTTACGGAGTTACATTATATTCATATAATACGGTACAACTAATAATATAAAAACTAAATTAGGCTCAACCTCATCAGGCATATCTTCATCCCATTCATTTCCATTCTCGTGATTTTGATCATCTGATTCATCCATTGCAATATTCTTCGATTAATTTATGATAGCTAAGTTAAAACCGCCAATTAACAAATGTCTACATATATTAATATATGTAAAAGAAAATTTTAAACAATTTTTGTTTATTTATAATTTGTATAAACAATTCAACTTATTCAAGTTCTGCATACAGTGATGAATGCTTCTTCTTTATTTAGTTTAAAGCAATAAAATTACCAGGTTATGCGAATATTATTATAGTGACCATTAGTCCATAACGATAATGTAGCTCTTCCAATGGAAATTTACTGATGTCGTTAGGTAAGTTAGTTAATGATCTCTTTAGACACTACAGGAAGGATATTGAACTTACTGGAACAGTGCAACGAAGGGCATTAAGAATTGTTATAGGGGAATTAAAGCATTAAGGTATCAGGAAACGCTAAGGGCAGTTCAAATGACAACCATAGAAACCAGGAGAATTAGAGGCGATCTTATAGAGGTTTATAAATTACTACATTAGCATATCGAATTAAGAGCAAGAGACTTTTTAAATTTCTCCTGTAATGGTTTAAGAGGTCATAGTTATAGCCTGCTTAAGCGTAGTGTAAGGACAGACTTACGAAAGATTTCTTTTTCTCATAGGGTGATTGATAGGTGGAACTCCTTGAGTGAGGAGGTTGTGAATGCGGTGTCGGTGAATAGTTTTAAAAATGAGCTGGATGTTGTAATCATGTATGATTGGGGATTAAAATAAGCCCTTGGCGTTCTTCCCTGTTTCCTGCTACATAAGTTTGAAGAAGGATTGGAATAATGAAGGATGGTAGCAGTTCTGGTACTTTCTGGTAAATTCAGTGTTTTAAATATTGGAGTTTCTACTCCCTTTACACCCCCGAGCGATTTATTCCACGATAGTTCCATACAAGGGCTTTCAAACTAATTATTTTAATTACATTCGCCTTCTGACATGTTCCATTCTTCCTTTCCACCTTGTGCCTGTACAATTCAAACAGTATCTGAACCTGTTTTTTAGTACCGTGCCTTAATTTATAAAAAAACTATTTTAGCTAAAAAATTGTTCAAATTGTTAAAAAAAGATGTGTTAAGTAAAAGAAGAAGAGCAACTCGTCAGCTGATTACAACAGATGAACAGCTGTGCGTATTATTCTTTTGTAAATAAAAAATTACACAAAATCAGTTCATTTAACAACAATTAGAGTGCTACAGTCATCAATGAAAACATCGAGCACTATTCTAACAAATTAAAGATTTTGCACTTTCAAAAAAATGATATGAAGATTTTGTTATGAAATTTTAAAATAAAACTTATAAATTTTACAAAAAAATCATTGGAGTCTTTATTAATATCAAAATGTGCATTTCTATTTGGTGTAGTAAAAAAAGCTGGTAAGACTAATGTTAACGACAGTTTCCTTATTCGAAAGCGATGTCAGTGACGGACTAGCCCAGGATTTGAACCCCGCACATACTGATCCGCGGTCGAATATCTTGCCAACATCGCCATTGGCTCAAGCCAATGGCACCTTTAATTGTGCGTAATATGTCACAATCAACTTAAGGTATTAAAATAGCTGAACCATTTTGTACCAAATAAATTATTGTAAATTGAATTATTTTGCTGTAGGTTTCAGCCGTTTTGTACGAAATAAATTACTGTAAATTAAATTATTTTGCTGTAGGTTTGATCAGTCATATATTTTACTTTATTACATTTACATAGTAAATAGTAATATCGATAGTTGACTGGGCTCAGTGGATAAGATGGGTCAGCAGGGTTCTAGTCAGCTTAGCTCCGTGGAGTCTGGTGGAGCCGTTAATCCTGAGACGCAGGAGCTGACGTGGTGGTGCCGCATCCTTATCAAACTCATCTCTGGCATCGCTGGAATAGGTAGGACTGTTGGATGATTGATTATTGATAATTGATTGATTGACTGTTTTAGGTCTAAATTTTGACCCGTTGCCCTGCATTTTGGACTTGCACTGTTTTGATCTCGCTTTCCCTTGTAGTCTCTGTGTACTCAGTCGTCATCGTGTGGTGCTTTGGCGCCTATTTGTGTAGAGTCTGCAAGAGACGACCCTGACATTGCCTTATGGCGAGGAACCGGACGTTAAATTCGTATTGATTGATTGATTGATTTGATTGATAATATCTTCTCTGAGCCTGTTGAGCATTTGTTAGTATTTTTGTTGATAAGGGATGAACGTCTAAAAGTCGTCTCTACTTACGGATGATGCCTTAGTTCAGCAGAAACCAACGAGGCATCGCCAGCTTGTTTACTAAACATACATTATAGGACATTATAGGTGGAGCCTAAGTGATGTGAACTATGATACTGGAAATTTTTTCTTTATTGTGAGAGACTGTAATTTGATTATATTGAAAATGACATTTCACTAAATTTGAAATCATTAAATTTCAGTTAAATTTCATAGTTAATTATCATAGTTGAGCAACTATGATACTTTGAATTGTTTTTCTCTATCTTTGTAGACATGTTGGAGATATTGATTATATTGAAATGCCATTTTTATTAACATTTGTTGACAGGTGCTAATAAATTTTAAGGGCTTCTTTTTAAATATTTCTGTTCTTTGTTAAATGTAGAAAGAAAATGATTAAAGTTTTTTTCTGAATTGATTTATCAAATGTACCTATGTTGCTATCTTATCCTTAATTTTCTCTTTACCTTTTCATCAATCAATCAATGAGATAGATGCTAACATTCCGTTTCTCATACTTTATGCCATATTCCTGTCTAATTGATTTACTGATTTATGTAAATTATTCTGAACGTTGTTGTTTTTAATATATGCAGTTGGATTTATAACTGGAATATTTGCCTGCATATCACTCTCCATCTGTATAGTGGCTGGAATACTGCAGATGTGAGTACATGTATTAATGCCCAATAGCAACCAACTTTACGTTAGTATAATTACAAGAATAATTAAATTTTTTTTATGTATTTCAATATTCACGAATCAGCTATAAAATCAATCGGCAATAATATCAATCAGCTATAAAATTAACCAGCTATAAAATCAATCAGTTATAATATCAATCAGCTATAAAATCAATCAGCTATAAAAGCAATCAGTTATAAAAGCAATCAGTTATAAAATCAATCAGTTTTAAAATCAATCAGTTTTAAAATCAATCAGTTATAAAATCAATCAGCTATGATATTAATCAGTATTAAGTTAATTTAATTACAAGAAAAGCATAATTTAAATTTTTTTGTTGTTTCAATATTCACTGCTAGTAAGTAATGTTATAACAATGGAAATACAAATATTGCTAGAAAGCTGAAAATAATAAATTTATCAATAATCAATCAATAAGAATTTAATGTCCAGTTCCTCACCATAAGGCAATGTCAGGGACGTCTCTTGCGGACACTACAAAAACAGGCGCCAAAGCACCACACGATGACGACTGAGTACACAGAGACAATTTATTGTTTCTCAACTGTTTATTCTTTTGCCGTAGTTTATAGATGTTCACTGTCATCTGTTATTTTCTGATGATCACATGAAGCTCTTCTCTAAGAGGATGACTCATAGAGTTGTGTCTGCGTTCTTCTTTTTGTATTGTCCATGTGAGCCTCTCATTGTACATCTGTGGATGGAACATGGACTAATTTGTCTAATAATTTAACCTATTTAAACTATTAGTGTGTGTAGGAATATGTGTGTATTTGTTTACTTGTGTATCTACATGTATGTGTACAGTGCCACCTCGCTACTCCTGCTTGTCTTTGAATTGTATATGTGTGTGTGTGTGTAGGATTATGTGTGTATCTGTGTATTTGTGTATCTACATGTATGTGTACAGTGCCACCTCTCTACTCCTGCTTGTCTTTGAGTTGCCATTCTGCTGCACATTCGTTGAGATCACCAAACCTGTCGCCTCATTCGCTGAGCGGAGAACATTCTTTCAGAAAGCCATCATCTACGGAGGGTTAGTACCTCCACAGACAGTTAGCTCTTTCATTTCCTTGAACACTGTACGGATTTAGATATATCTCATAGCATAGCACTATTTAAAGCCATCGTCTATGGAAGGTTAGTGCCTGCTCCCGCTAGTTAGCTCTTTCATTTCATTGACCACTGTACAAACAGATGTAGATATATCTCATAGCATAAGGCTTTATTTAATTAAAAAGCCACTGCCTTATAGCATCATTATAAAGTGATACAAATGTCATACCAGGTTAAGGTAAATGTGTAGTAGTGTTACATCTGCTTCCTGCCACAATGACAAATTGTCATTTCAGATAGACACTATCCTTTGTAAAGGACAGCTAAGAACCTGTGGATTGGGTACTACCAACTAGCTCTCACTTGCTATCTGTACAAGTAACAAGAATGAAGGTTTATGATAAAAAGTAATAGGAATTAAAAGCAAACTGGTTATGGATTGGCCTATATGGTTTGCCGGAGAAATCATCTCGTATTATATATTCTCTTGTCTGAAATGTAAATATAATTTCATTGCTTTCTCGTGGGATCCTGTGAGTTTATTGGATGATTAACTAAGCAACTCTTAATTAATCGATTGATTAGTTGACAAATTGTTTTATTTACTGACTGACAGTTTGATTGGCTTAGTTGTTTTCATTGTAGGTTGGCTATTATACCTTTCGCGATGTGTCCCTCCGTATCAACTCTGATTGGCTGTGGAGTCATATTCGCCACGGGAGTGTTCTATGGGCTGCTCGCTCTCGGACGAAAGTACGTCAGTTATTTGAGCTATCTGATCAAAAAAAGCTGGTAAAGCTAATGTTAACGTCAGTTTCCTCACTCGAAAGTGATGTTAGTGACGGGCGAGCCCAGGATTTTAATCCTCTCATACTGATCTGCAGTCAAGTATCTTATCGACATCGCCACTGGCTCCAGATATCAGTACTGTGAATAGACGAATGCTAATCATTTCCGTGAAAATTCTTTTCATAGATTATTTATCTGCAGTGGAATTTAGATCCGAACAAGTATACCTTCTTGAAATCGCTTAAATGTAGAATTTAAATATTTTGACCATTACTTTGTTATTTATTTTTTATATTATTTATAATTAATTAATTAAATATTAATTATTAATATTTAATATAAATATAGTAAATTAATTAAATTAATATAATTAATTAATTAATTTAAAAAATAATTAATTAGTTTTGTTAAAGAACAGAGCCCTGGCTACACAAGACTTGAGACTTTTCATTACTTTTTATTACTTTAATGCTTATGTTATGTTACTTTGTGTGACATTACTGCGCTAGTTCGATTGGCCTATCAGCTATTGATTTAATAACCGACTGATGAATTGATTGATTGATAGATTGTTTGACTGTCTGACTGGGTGACAGAATGATTAATTGATTGATTGATTTATGTATCAGGGCTGATAGATCAGTTATGATGGCGAGAGCTGCAGGTGATCAGGCAGATCTTGTGTCAAATGATCAACTGTCTAACAATACTCTACCCAGATAGTTCTCTCTCTCTCTCTGTCTCTTCCTCTCTCTCTCTCTCTCTCTATCGCTCTCTCTCTCTGTCTCTCTTTGTCTCTCTATCTCTCTCTGTCTCTCTCTGTCTCTCTCTCTCACTGTCTCTCTCTCTCTCTCTCTGTCTCTGTCACTCATGTGTATGGACTCTATAAACTACGGCTACTTCGTTCTGCTCTGATGAATCAACTCACTTCTGGAAACTCTGAGAAATCTTTATTAGGACATCTGCAGCTTTAAACTCATTTTATCTTATATCGAAAAGAGTTAGTGAATGCTACTCAATTCTACAAATGCAGACTGTTAAGAAATTTACACTATGAAGTCAGTAGCCTTTCAGAATGACTCCGATGAGAGCCTATTGACCTGTAATGTGGGGATTTCTGGATTAAATTTCCAGTCCGGTATTTCTTAGGGTATATCCGCCTGGCAACTGATGGCAGTTTGTGCAAGGTGGTTTTCCCATGGAGCATCTCTCGTTTATGCTTTGTGCGGCGCTTAGCTTAGCTTGAAATGCTTGTTAGTGCATGAAAATGAGTTTACATATTCAACCGAATTTATATGATAGTAAACTGACTTGTGGCAGTATAAACTTTAGGAATTTTAAATTTGGTTTCAGTATTATTACTATTTGTTAACTTCTTTAATTTGTTTAATTTTAATTTTAATTTGTTAACTTCTTTATTTGTTAACTTCTTTTTCTTTTTTTTAAGTGCATGTAAACTAGCTTATGATTTTATTTTTAAATGATGTGTAAACATATATGACATTGTGTGAATTGGTTTAGACTCGCTATATAAACGTGCATATACAGTTCCATGTAAACACGACATGTAAACGTGCATATACGGTTCTATGTAAACACGACATGTAAACGTGCATATACGGTTCTATGTAAACACGACATGTAAACATGCATATACGTTTTTTTTTACACATGCTATGTAGAAGTACTTATAACTGGGATTCAAGGGAGGATGATGATGATGATGTAGAAGTACGTATAGAGGATGATTATGTGTAAACTTGTAGGCCCTATGTACATGTAAATGTGCGTATAGAATTTTGTGTGAACGTGTTATGTAAACACACATAATATACGATTCTCTTTAAGCTCTGTTTACTCTGTGTGTAGGATTAATTAAGCAGTTTAATTAATCCTACAGTTTTACGACGCTTAAATATTGTTCATTTGTTGGAAATAGTAGCATGCAATGCTACTGTGTATCGATTGGTCACGTGGTTTAAGCCCAGCGCTCACTCTGTCACTGATGCTTTTAGACAGAAAATTCAAAAAAAGTCTCCACTTTAGTTTTTTCTCTACCCGTGATGAAGATGATGATTGATATATTCTCTATCATACTGCATTAGGGTTCATTTAGAATATGTAAAGATATAAACTTCTGTGACGAGTTTTAAGTGTAATGGAAAAGTTTTAAAATTGTTTTCCCTTTACTACGTGTAATCAGCAGTTTTATATTTGACATACTTTTCAATATTGCTGTGTTTTAAATTGTTGTAGTGTGTAGAGCTTTGAGAGAGTTAACATAAATAACTTGAAACTAAAAATATTAGAATAGATATTGATTTTCTAAAACAATATTCTAACATATCATCTATCACGTCATAAATTATTCTCTCTCTTCAGTATACTGCCAAGTGGCAGGTTCAAGGTACACATTCATACTCAAAGTCTTCTTTCTCGCTCCATAAGAACACTCCTTAGATCAAGCAGTTTATCCCTTCACAAAGTCTATGCCTTATCCTTACCTTCTGCAGCCTATAGCTTGGGGAAAAGTATGGCTTATGAGGTGGTTTCTCGTTGCCTTCCTCAGTTAGATGGATTAATTACCATTTAATTAATCCAGGGGTAAATATTTCATGAAGAGGTAGTTCCGAGCGTCAGTGTTCTCTTGCTATTAAAATGACTCGCTCGACAAATTTTCTGCATATTTGTCATGTTAAATATGATGGGCCAGTATGTTGTCAAACTGTACAGTTGTGTTCGTGTGTATATTTTTATATGTCGTGATTATTTAACTTAAAGTATTTATAAAGACAGTCAGTGTCAGTCAATCCCGTATAGTGTTCAGTATTTCTATGTAGTCATTCATTCCTGCATCTTCTCTTGTGACAGTTTGTGCCAAATTCAGTCCTAGTTTTATGACATTTGTGACAGCCTTATGACAATTATGACTGTTTCTTAATGATCGTGACGGTTTCACGAAAACTGCGACACTTTTTGTGTTGTAAATGTGACAATTGTGACAGCTTTGTGATAGCTGTGACGATGTTGTGACAATTGTGACAGCTTTAACAGATTTGTGACAGCAGTTTTGACGGTTTCTTCACAGCTGTGACAATTATTTTGACGATTATGACAATTTTGCGACAACTGTGACAGTTAGCCGCACTGCAACAACAACAACAACAACAACAACAACAACGGCTGTCTGTGATCGTTGTTTTGACAACTCTTAATGGTCATACAAGTTCTACTGTGGCAGTCTTGTCAAATGATAGACCGTGTGTGAAATGTGTAGCTGTCTGTTTAGTGACATTTTAAAAATTATGTTGTTATCCTTAAAACGTTGAATATCAAATCTCTTCGACTGGAAGTGAATATTGTGTGAATAATAATAATAATAATAATAATAATAATAATAATTATAATAATAATAATAATAATTTATTTAATGCAGTCTGCTTCAACAATTCTTTTAAGCCGATTGATGACCTCGAGTAGCCGGGCGGCGATTCAGCACGTATTGCACGAATCGTTTTTATCAAACCCCAGGTTCTTTACACCGGGGTATTTAAAAAAAAATAAAATAATATAAAATAAAATAATAATAATAATAATAATAATTATAATAATAATAATAATAATAATAATAATAATAATAGACAATGAGGCGATTCGAGTAGCCGTTAGTTTCCTTTTAGGGGCGAAAACTTGCGAGCCTCACATGTGCAGTTGTGGATTCAGGGCAATGTCACCCGCAGCTGCGATCAGCAACGTTTAATAAAAATAACAATAATATTTATATATTAATTAAATTAATTAAAAATTAAAATAATAATAATAATAATAGAAATAAATAAATAATAATAATAGTAATAGTAAAAAATAAATTTTAAAAGGTAATAGTAATAGTAATAATGATAATAGTAATAATAAAAATTTTAATAATATAAAAATAATAATAATAATGATAAGGTTAACTGCAATATGAAATAAAAGTAATGAATAGAACTATCTCATTCATGGAATGAAATTGAAATTTGCATAATTTCAGTGATTTCTATGCTTTTGATTTTATTATGCCATTTTTATTTATGATTTGTTTGAAATTGTAAACTATATATTGAAATGTTATGTAACAAATGTTGTTAGGTTATGATTTAGTTTGTCTGACATTTCTCTAGAAAGCAAGAACAAACAATAAGACTTGGCCATTTTGATGTTTAACTGTTGAGAATTGTGTGAGTACGTGATTTTATAGTCTCTTCGCGATGTACTGTATTTGCTTCATACTCATGTATGAAGACTGCGAGAATTAAACAATTATTCTGCTCTCTCACGTCACTTGTGTGTGTAGAAGCGAACGTTAAACCTGAGCTAATGCGTTTGTTTATACGCTATGTAATGTTATTTATAGTCGGCTTATCTCGTTCAAATAAACGTTTAAGATACGGATTTGTTGATGCGGATTTGTTTTATGTTACGTACTTTACGATTCACTTTCATTCCCGTGTTGTGACCGGGCTACTATAGAATATATCGACCGTAAACTGCACGTGTTGCAAGAAGCAATGAAGCAGATACTGAAGAAGGCAGTGAGAAACAACCCCATAAGGCTTATTTCCCCACTCTTTTGGAGACTTCAAACTTGATGTAAGACAAATGCTAAGACACCGATCTGTTTTTTATTAATTAAATAGAAAATTCAGCAGTAAGTTTAGGGTGTATATTAAGATATAAACATTTAGTAGGCTACAGGCATTGGCAGATGCTTTCATTTCATATCACACAGACAGTAATAATATGGACCCCGATGAGAGAGAGAGTTGGAAAGAGAGAGAGTGAGAGATAAAGAGAGAGAAAGAGAGAGAGAGAGAAATAACTAATGTTATAATATGTTTCTTTAAATAGCGAAACGAGTTTTAGTCTTTCCTCTTGCTCAGGTAGAGGGCTCTTAGCGCCGATGCCGCATTCGTCGGTTCAAATCCAGACAGGTCGATGATGATAGAACATGGAGGGAGGACCCCTGCGCCTCATGCCGTTGTTGAGATAGGCGCAGCATTGGCAACACTTAGTGCAGTCGAGCTTACATATGGACATGCAGTTAGAAACACACGGCCAACAGGAGCAGTCCATCAAACGTTTAGCCCCGCCTCCTAT
The DNA here is from genome assembly GCA_905160935.1 of Enchytraeus crypticus. Taxonomy (NCBI): domain Eukaryota; kingdom Metazoa; phylum Annelida; class Clitellata; order Enchytraeida; family Enchytraeidae; genus Enchytraeus; species Enchytraeus crypticus. The sequence goes on along the minus strand of CAJHZI010000695.1, from coordinate 559,621 downwards.
GTACTGAGAACACGCCCTTCTTGTCAGGGTCATTGATGTGAGAGCCAATACTGATCACAACAAATACAAAATATGAACAATTTCTTAGTCTTACCTGCTGGATATACCGCAGGACTGTAAAATTAGATTGAGATGCAAATTTTACTTATTGCATGATACGCTTATGACAGTCTTATCTATATTGATTTACTTAGCTCCAGCCAAGTTTACGGGCTGGAGCCAGTGGCCATGTCTGTAAGATATTCGACCGCGGATCAGTATGTACGGGGTTCAAATCCTGGGCTCGCCCCTTCACTGACATCGCTTTGCAGTGAGGAAACTTTTTTGGCTTTTTTAGTCATATAACTAGGTCAATAGCGAAAGATCAAACATTTCATTCTCAATGAAGAGGCGGGGTTTAGAGCGTTGGTCTCGAGTTGTAAACGAAGTTAAGCAACGTCTGACTCGGTTAGTGCTTGAATGGGCAACCACCTTAGAATGTCGAGCGAGTAGGGAAGAGAAATTAATTTTAAATAAATTATGCGTTGTAGTTTCCAGAGAGCGTGAGTGGCAGATTCTTCAACTCGGCGCAAGCTTCTGTCTGCGGCATGCTAAAGGCTGTGAATAATGGTAATCATAGGCAGAATAACGAATCATGTAGCGTAAATCACTCTCTTAGTGCACTGCCTGCTGGCAGGTTCATGGTATATAACGCCTCCAATCTTCTCTGTCTTCCGCTTTCCTCTTCGCGTCCACATGTAAGTGGATCTTTTAATCATCTAACATACCTAATCTCGCCCTGCCCCTGCCACTTTTTCCTTCCATTCTACCTTCTATGACCTCTATTAATAGATCTTCTCCCCTTAGGATGTGTCCTATCCATCTCTTCTTCCTATTTCTTAATACATTTATCAACTGTCTGTCTGTACCAACTCTCTCCAGAACTTCCTCATTTGTAAACTTTTGAGTCCAGTTAATCCTCTCCATTTTTCTCCAAATCCACATTTACAATGACTCCAGTTTCCTAATATCTTCCTTCCTTAAGGTCCATGTTTCACATCCATACAATAGCGTGGTCCAAACCAAGGTTTTCACTATCTTTATCTTTGTGTAACCAGACGCACACAATACACATTCCAGACAACTCACTCCACGCAAACGAGTCCAGATAAGATCTAGATCAGAAGCAAGGGATAAAGTCCATCATAAGCATAATAATAAAATAATATAATATAATGAGATAATATATGCGCAGAACTTGTTCTCTCAAAATAGGACACGGATCGGTGCTTAACCGCAGCCTCTAGCCTAAGCTTTCACGGTGTCCACTCGACCACTAGTGATCTGTACACGTATTATCAGAAAAGAGCATTGGTAACATTTTTAAACACCTAGATCTTACATCTCGATCCACTAGCTGGAGCCAGCGGCGATGTCGGTAAAATATTCGACCGCGGATCAGTATGCGCGGGGTTCAAATCCTGGGCTCTCTCGTCACTGACATCGCTTTCGAGTGCGGAATCTGACGTTAACATTAGCTTTTTTATATTACATAAATTTAAATTTATACTTACCTAGTAACATAAGCCACATTGCTGGTTTTCCTTTCATTCCTTGAGACTGGATGCAATTTCTTCAATTAACAGAAATTAAAGTAAGCTAAATTCTCTGCTAACGGATTAATATAATCACATAGAATTTAGGCTCCTGAGTGAAGTACAACACAATGTAATAAAAGTGATTAAATTGACAGCTTTGTTAGGCTGTTGAGAAGATGCAGGAGAAGAGCGCTGTGTCAGTATATGACAGAGTTATCTGACGCAGTGGAGTTGAAATACACTGAAAAACTGATAGTCTGCCATCTTTGATGAGTTTTAAATGCTATCTGTTAAATGTAGCCATAAATATAGTTAATAATTCTCTAAGAATTCAAACGAATTTATTGATAATCCAAGAAAGTCGTGTAGAGTATCGCTTAACGTTTGCCTCTTAAAGAAGTAAACTGTCGCCAATGCTCCAATGAGAGAGAGAGAGAGAGAGAGAGAGAGAGAGAGCTGTAAAGCTAGTGTTAACGTCCGTTCATCTCTCGAAAGTGATTAATAAAAAACATTTAATAATATATTACCACTCGCTGTATTGCAA